>PVKA01000811.1:111396-174340 GCA_004027165.1 Ctenomys sociabilis | reverse complement strand
TTTTTTTTTTTTTTTTTTTTTTTTTTTTTTTTTTTTTTTTTTTTTTTTTTTTTGTCTTTTTGAGACAGGGTCTCACTATGCAGTTCAGGCTGGCCTTAGGCTCACTTTGTAGCCAAGGCTGGTCTTGAACTCACAACAATCCTCCTGCCTCAGCCTCCCGAGTGCTGGGATTACAGGCCTGTGCCACCACGCCCGGCTTAAAACTTGTTATTTTGTTTTGTTTCATTTTAACCAAATTTTCAGGTTTATATCTGATAATCTAAACAAGCAATTTTTCTGTGTCTTTTGAGAAAATCATGTAATGTTTGTCTTCCTTTATTTTGATGCACTGTATTACTTTTGTTGATTTGCATATGTGGAAGCATGCTTGCATTTCTGGAACAAAGCCCACTGGCCATCCCATGATGCTTGACCTTTTTGCTGGTTGACTGCATTGTGTTTGCCAGTATCTTGCTGAAGATTTTTGTATCTATGTTCATTAGGAAGATTGATCTGTACTTCTGCAGTTGGATCTACATCTGGTTTTGGAATTAGTAATGAATGCTTCCAAGAATGATTTAAGGAGTTGTTCCTTTTCAATTTGAATTAAAAAATGCTTAAGGAATACTGATAATAAAATCTGCAATTTTTGTAGAATTCATTAGCAAACATATCAAGACCTGGGCTTTACTAGGTTGGTAAGTTATTTATTACTGCTCAAATTTCATTGCCTGCTTTTGCATTATGGAAGGTTTTAAAATCTTCTTCATTTAGTTTTGGCCATTTATATGTACCTAGGAATCTATTTCTTTTAAATTTTCTAATTTTTTGATCTACTAGTTTGTGAAGTAGCTTTTAATAATATTTTTTTATTTCAGCAGTTTCTTTTGTGTCTTCAACATTTTTATTTCAAATTAAATAGATATCAGTATTTTTCTCTCTCCTGCTTTTATGAGATTGGAAGAGTTGGTCTGTTTATTCTGTAGAAGAACGAAGACATTGTTTTATACGTTCATTGTATTATTATCATGTTGGCATAAATTTCATTGATTTCTGCTCTGGTGTTGCAATTGTTTTGCTTTTAAATGAAGCTATTTACTTGGGCTCATTCTACTTTAGTGATACAAGCATTCAAAACTGTATGCTTCCCTCCTAATCCTTCTTCCATTACGTCATAAGTTCCTGTCTGTTTCTAATTTCATTGTGTCATCATCTGATAATTTGAACAGCATGATTTCAATTATTTTTGAGTTCACTCTAATTTTTTCTGTTTTATTTTTTTTTGCTTTTATGTTTTTTGTTTTGTTGAAGAAAAATAGCAAAGAGACAGCTTCAAGTCAAATTAGCAGGACAGATTCCGTAATTAATACATTGCATATAGTTTTCATAGTGGCTTTTTGTTGTACAAGGTACATTCTTGATATTCTACTTACAAACACCATTAGAGCAAATGGCTCTAATCAATGAATTAAGAGAATGTAGCTGTATGTTTAATTTTTAAAGCTGAATTACAGTGCAGTTTCAATAATTAATAATTTCTGCCCTGCTATCTTCCTAGTGGTTGTCCATAGTAAAAGAAGCTGACAAACTATCCTGTCAAAACACTATTAGTGCAAATATTGCTTCTCATAGAATTATACCAAAGTAATGCATATTTATCCTAACAGTACTGTTCATATAAACACAGAATGTATCTTCCTTTGTATCCTTCTTTTTTATTTAGTCCTGTCAAAGATGGAAATTCCATTGTAGTTCAATTATTATATGTGCCTGAACTCAACAAAATGATCCAACACAGTCCAGCAGTCCACAATAATGGTAGGTTATCTAAAGAAGTCATTGCCTATAGTCATTTACAGCTCAGCTTATAATTATGGCCATATTTTATATACCTCATTTTTATACTTTTCTGCTGCATAGTTCAGCCCAAGATAAAGCAAGACCTATATGACAAAAAATGTACCTTTTGTATATCATGAGGTCAGTCAGTTCCCTCGGGGTTTATCCTGTACCCCTGTATGTCACTCTGTAGATCATTTGTCAGTGTCAGCCATGTGGATGAGTTATGGCCATTGCATGACCAGTTTGCTCTCTGTGAAAGCCTCAGAGAAAGTTTTCTCTCCATGTGGCTCTCCTTAGGCAGACTATAGATCATCTATCGCATGCCTCTGTGGCTGAATAATCTCCTTGATCAGAAAATTTGGGGCACAACTGAGTTCCATGATGTTACAGTATAGGTTGTCCTATGTCCTGAGTCTTCACTGGCGATGGCCAAAATGTTGGCTGATCTTGCAGCCCCTCCAATTCTCCAGTTTTTCAGCTGTGAACTTAGGTTATTAACTATCCAGAAGACAAGCTGATTAGTACCCTGCAACACATGTAGTTCAGTTTATCCTATCCCACTAACTTCTTTTTAGTTGTTGCTATACATTTCTATTTGTATTTCTTCTCTTGATTTCTTATACTAGGGAGACTATATGATATTTGCACATGTATGTCTGATTTATTTCACTTATGAGTATATGTTCAAGTGGCATTCATTTCAACATAAATGTTTCAAGTTTATCATTCTTTATAGCCAAATAATACTCCATTATATAGAAATGCCACATCTTTTTCAAATATTCCTCATGTGATGGGCATCTTAGTTGTTTCCAAGATTTTGGTATCACAAATTGTGCTGCTATAAATATAGGTACACACATATCACTATGATATAATGTTTTTAGCTCCTCCAGGAAAATTCCCAGTAAGGGGATAGCTGGCTTGAATGGGATTTCCAGTCCTAATTTGTGAGGAGTCTCCACACTGATCTCCAGAATAGTTTCACCAGTCTACATTCCCACCAGCAGTGGAAAAGCGTTCCTTTTTGCCACATCCTCTCCAACATTCGTTGTTGGTTGATTTCTTTATGATAGCCTTTCTTTCTGGAGTGAGATGTTATCTCAGTGTTGTCATAACTTGCACTTCATGGATGGCTAGCAATGTGGAGCATTTTTTTAATATATTTATTTACTTCTTTAATATCGTCATCTGAGAAGTGTGTACTCATCTTGGATGCCCATTTCTGGATTGATTGTTTAAATCTGAAGGCCTAACATATCTCAGTTCTTTATATATTCTAGAGAGCAGACCTTGGTCTGAGTGCCTGTTAGTTAGGACTTTTTTCAAAATTTGTGGGTTGTCTCTTCACTTTCTTGACAATTTCTTTTGATATGCAGAAATTTCTCAAGAAGAGTTGATCACAGTTGTTGATTCTTTCAAGTGTTTCCTGTGTGAATACATGTTTGTTCATGAACTTTTTAACTACCCCTATGTCTTCAAGAGTTCCTCCTACTTTCTCTTCCAGGAGATTGAGTGTTTCTCTTTTAATGTTTAAATATTTAATCCAATTTGACTTTAGCATAGTGCATGGTGATAGACCTGAGTCAAGTTTTAGTTTTTGGCATTTAGAAAGCCAGTTTTTCCAGCACCACTTCTTAAAAAGGCTATCTTTCTTCCAATAAGCATGTTTGGCACCTTTGTCCAAGATAAAGTAACTTAGTGTGTTCTCAGAGGCATCTGCATCTTATAATCTATTCCATTAACCCTCAGGTCTATTTCATTGCCAATACCATATTGATTTTATCACAGTGCCTTCGTAGTATAATTTCAAGTCAGAAATTATGATGCCTCCTGCCTTGTCTTTGTTGGGCAGGATTTCCTTTGCTATTCTAGGTCTTTTGTGGTTCCAAATAATTTTAGGAACGATTTCTCTAAGTCTTAGAGGTATGTTGGTAGCACTTTGATAGGAATTGCCTTAAATCTGTACAGCAATTTTGAGAGTGTAGCCATCTTCACAATGTTGGTTCTTCCTGTACAGGAGTAGAGAATATCTTTCCATTTTCTGAAATCCTCTATGATCTCTTTTCATAGGGTGTTATAATTTTCCATGAAGACATCTTTGACTTCCTTGGTTAAGTGAAGTCCAAGGTATTTCATTGTCCTCATTGCTATTATGAAAGGTATTGTTTCTATAGTTTCCCTCTCAGTATGTTTGTTATCTCTATAGGGAAATGCTATTGACTTTTGAATAATGACTTTGTATCCTGGTATGTTATTCAATTTGTGTATGAATTCTTGTAGCTTCTTGGTGGAATTTTTTTGGGTCTTTCCAGTGAAGCATTATGTTATTTGCAGTTAGTGACAATTTGACTTCTTCTTCCATTTATTTCACCCACTTTTCTAGTGGCTATTGATAATGATTCCAAATTTGTATTGAATATGAGTGGTGATAGAGGACATCCTTGACCTATACATGTTTTAAGAATAAAATATTTCAGTTTTTCCCATTAAGAATTATATTAACCATTGGGTCATCATTGATGGCTTTTATCAAATTGAGGTAGGGGCCATCTATTCCAATTTTCTGTAGGGTTTTGAACATGATTGAGCATTGGACTTTTTCAAAAGCTTTTCTGCATCAGTTGAGATGATCATATGGTTTTTAGATTTCAGTCTATTAATATAGTGTATTACATTTATAGATTTTCGAATATTGAACCATCCTTGCATCCCTGGGATGAATCCTACCTGGTCATGGTGTATGATCTTCTTGATGATTTGCTATATTTGCTGAACTACAATTTTATTAAGGATTTTTGCATGTATGTTCATGAGGGAAATTGGCCTGTAGAATTCTTTTTTGTTTGTGTCTTTCCATGCTTGTAGGATCAGTATAATACTTACCTCTAGAAATGATTTTGGGAGGACTGCTTCTTTTTCAAATTCATTGAAGTGTTTGAGGAGAGTAGGGATTATATCTTCCATAAATTTCTTGCAGAAATCAGCTGTGAATCCCGCAGGACCTGGACTTTCTTTGTCTTCAAGCTTTTCTTACGTTTTGTATTTCATTGGCTGTTATTGGCTTATTGAGAGTTATTATATCTTCTTGATTCAGTTTTGGTTATTTATACATTTCGAGGAATCTGTCCATTTCTTCTGCACCTTCTATTCTGTGAGAGGAAAGATTTTCGGACTAGCTATTGATAATCTTTTGAATTACCACTGGGTCCGTGGTGAATTCACCCTTGCCATTCCTTATTGCTTGTATTTGAATTTTTGCTTTCCTCTTTTTGATGAGTTTATCTAGGGACTTATCACGTTTATTTAGTCTTTCAAAGAACCAGATTTTTGATTTGTAGATTCTTTGAACTGCTTTCTTCATCTCAATTGAATTAATTTTCCTCTAATCTTTATGATTTCTTCCCATCTTTGGGCTCAGGACTTGGTTTTCTCTTCATTTTCTAGATGTCAGAGGTGCAATAGCAGGGTGTTTGTTTGTTCCATTTCTGTTTTCTTATGTGAATTCATAGCTATAATTTTCCCTCTAAGAACTGCTGTCATCACATCCCATAAATCTGGTGAGTTTTTCTTGAATTTTCATTGAATTGTAGATATGATTGAATTTCTCATTTTCATCTGTGACCTATTGATTGCTGAGTAGGATGTTGTTTAATTTCCATGAAGTTAGCGGGTTTTTCTGGTTTCTTTTGTCATTTATTTCCAGGCTCATTGCACTTTGGTCGGATAATATACATGGGCTAATTTCTGTTTTCCTGCATATACTTAAGCATGACCTATGCACTAGTATGTGCTCTATTGTAGAAAATGACCCATGTTCAGCTGAAAAAAATGTGTATTCAGCTGTGGTTGGGTGTAATACTGTGTATATGTCCACCGAGTCCATTTGTTCCAAGCTCTGGTTCAGTTGTGCTACTTCTTTGCAAATTTTTGTCTGGATGACCCCTCATTTTGAGATAAGGGTGTGTCAAGTTCTCCTGTTAAGTTTGAAGTCTTGGATATTAGATTTTTTTATGTCCATTAAGATTTGTCTTACATAGTTGGATGTTCCTATGTTTGGTTCATAGATACTTATGAGTGTTACCGCTTCCTCTTAAATTTTTTCCCTAACCAATATATAATGGCCTTCTTTGTGTCATTTGATCATTCTTGGTTTGATGTTGAGACAGTCTGAGAACGGAATTGCTAGTCCTTTTTTCTGAGGTACTGGGGCATGTAGTATTGTTTTCCATCCTTTGACTTTAAGCCTATGAATGTGTGTTTGAGTTAAGTGTGTTTCTTGCATACAGCATATGGTTGGATCTTGTTTCTTAATCCACTGTGCCAGTCTATTTCTCTTAATTGGTGAATTGAGTCAATTTACATTGATGGTTATAATCGAATGTGTTGACTTATGATTGTCTTGATGTTTACCTGCTGTTGTTTACTCCTTTTTATCCTGTGTTTAATTGTCTGAGCTATTTAGTAGGTTCCTTCTGTTCTCTTTCTTGGAGTTTTAGTCATTGTGGTCTCTTTCTAGGACATCTTTAAGTAGCCTGTGTAGGAATGGCTTTCTCATCATGAAATTCTTTAGTTGTTCTTTGTCATGGAAGTATTTCACTTCTCCATAAAACTTGAAAGAGAGTTTTACAGGTGATAGTAGTCTGGGCTGGAACTTGTTTTCATAGAGGACTTGAAGAACTCTGCTCCATGCTCTCCTTGCCTTAGCGGTTTATGTAGCGAAGTCAGGTGCAATTTTGATGGGTTTTCCTTTGAATGTGGTCTGCTTCTTCTCTCTAGCAGCTTTCAGTTCTTGTGTTGGAAATATGGGATCTTGACTATTATATGTCTTGGTGTGTTTTTACTTGGGATGAAGTTATTTTGATGTTCTGTATGTTTCAGTTACCTGAATGTTAGATTGTTACCTCATATTTGTGAAGTTTTCTGTTGTTACTACTGCCCATATTCCTTTATATCATCTGTATTGACTCTGTCTTTCTCATTGATGCCAATTAATCTCACATTGTTCATCTTGGCATCATCTTGCAGGTAATGGATTATTTTTTCTTACCTTCTCATTGTTTTTTAAGAGATCCTTTCTCACTTTTTCACTACCTTCACCAGCATCTTCAAGATCTGAAACTCTGTCTTTGCTTTCACTCAAACGGTATTGTAGACTCACAAATGAGATTTTAAGTTCTTTTATATCTCTTTGACCCTGCTTCATGCAATCTATTTCTTTTCTGTATTGCTCATTCCAGGAATCCATCATATTTATGATCTCCTCTATTTTTTCATCAGTCTTCTTTAGAAGTAGCTATTAATTCTTTTACTGCAGAATTTTTTCCAAATTGGATTTCCTCTATATATTTCTGGAATTGATTCTCTAGATCAGATGCTATGATTTCAAAGTATTCTTATTTTGGAAATTATTTCTTCTTTCAGTTCCACATGACCTTTCTGCTTTTGTTTCTTTACTTGCAATGCTGTTAATTCATATGTTCCAGCTGAAATGGAGTTCTCTGCACTTGCTCTGGGTGGACATTATGTTTCCCCCATACATTTCTGGATTTGATTCAATACTTCAAATGCTATGTATTCAATAATTTATTTTTTTTATTTCGGGCATTAACTCTGATCTGAGTTCCTCTATCTTTCTGCTGTTGTTTCCTTGCTTCTGCCTCTTTTAATTCATTCATTTCAGCTAAGCTAGTGTACTCTGCACTTATTTTTGGACTTGAGGCTTGAGATTGCCTTTTGCTCCTTGTCTTTGTCATTTTGTATAGTACTGACCTCTGACATTTGGTGTAAAGCTTTGGTACTATTATGACCATAGCATGTTATGAGATTTGATTGCCAGTCTATTAAGTTTGAGATTATCCAGTTATACCTTACCTGGATCTAGCTGTTGTGTTCAGTTCTTTTTTGCTGCAACTCTTCTGGCACAACTGTGAGCCTGTGGTTCACCTCTGTTGTACCCCTGGTCCAGGGAGCACTGGGGAGTGCAGAAGCTCTCCCACACACTCATGAGGCTAGGTGAGGGTGATTCGGGGTGCGGGAGATTCAGAAACATTGTCGCTTGCTCATCAGGCTTGGGGGAAAGAGCTCTGGGGAGTTGCCGGGCAAGTAGATCTGGGGTGTCTTAGGCTGACCGCTGCTCGCTTTCTTGGAGGTCTTGGGGCTGGCGGCTCTGTATGGTGCAGAGCACCTGAGGGAAGCCAAAAACTCTCCCACACACTCACCGAACCGGGTTTGTGTGGGCAAGCCAGGAGAGTTAGAGAAATTCCCACTCGCTGGGCAGGCTTGTGGGCAGGGGCTCCGGGGATTTGCTGGGCAAGTCAGTCTGGGGTGTCTCAGGCAGACCGCTTGCTCACTCACTCTTTTTTCTTTTTCTTTTCTTTCTTTCTTTTTTTTCTTCCTCAGATGATTTCAATCATTTTATGTTTCCTTAAGTTTGCTTTATTGACTAGTGTATGTGATTTGCTTTGGAGAAAGTTTCACATGCTCCTGTGTATTGTGTTGCAACTGGATAGAACGTTCTATAGATATCTAATAAGTACACTAATTTGAAAGTTTTCTTCAATCCTGACTTTGCTGATTTGTTGTTTAGTTACTACCTATTTGTGAGACTGACATAATGAGGTTCCTCATTATGATGGTGTTTATGTTAAACTGGTATTTTATGTCCAGTAGTTCTTATTTCCTGAATCTGAGCATCCATTAGCCATTACATTTGTGTTAATAATTGTTAAGTCTTCCTGGTGTATTGTTCCGTAGCCATTGTGTATGATTTATATGTATGTATTTATTTATTTATCTTTGCCCCTTTGGATGTATTGTGGCTTACAGTTCTTTTTGCCTGAATGTAGTATGGCTAAATTGCTATTTGGGAGGCTTCTACTGTATGAAATACTGTTTTCTGTTCTTTTATATTTTAGTCTATGAGAGATTTTTTGTTTAGTTAGTTAGTTTGTTTGTTTTTTACTTTATTTATTTGGTACAGGATCATCCTGCACAGCTCAGACTCATAGTAGTCCTTCTGTTTTCAGCCTCTCCAGCACTGGAATTACAAGCATGCACCACCCATGCCCTGTCTCAGTGGCCAGCTTGAAAGGCCCAGGATAGGGCTGGAAAATGGTGTGGATGCATGCCTGTGTTGGTGCATGGCCTAGTCCCTGCTCTTGCCAGGCAGGCACTTAGACTGCTGAGCTATCTCCTTAGCCATGTGAGTTTGTTTCTGAGTTAAATGTATTTCTTGTATGCAGAATATCATTAATTTTTTTCCCTTGACCATTTCTGCCTTGACCATTTTTTCCCTTGACCATTTCATTATCTTTTGATTTGGATATTGAAACTGTTCAAAGTGAGAGTTATTGAGTTATTGCCTTATGTTCCTCTTGCTAATTCCCTGTCCTTCCCTTATTCACTCAAACTAGTGTATTTCTTCTATTAGATGTGCTGTCAGTAGTAACTGTACTATCTCTTTCTAGGACAGCCTTTCAGAACTTTTTTGAGTGCTGGTTCAGTGGTCATGAATTTCTTTAGACATTATTTATCATAATAATATCTTACTTCTCCATTAATTTGGAAAAAAATAGTTTTGCAGTAAATCATCTTTTGCCTGGCTTGGAAATTGTTTTGTTTTACGATTTGAAACACTTCCCTCAAATCCTTCCTGGTCCTTGAGAAGTCTGATGTACAGTACCTGAGCCCACAAGCTTAATTTGTTCCATTTCAGGGGAAGATGGTCACACTTCTGTTCATGTGGGGAAGATGGCCATGACTATGTTCATCACTCGATGTGGAGCTCACAAGTGGAAGAAAAATTTTGTAGAACACTTCTGTTTGTGAACCAAGTTATTCAGGAACAGAAGCATTTGTGGACTGAGGTATTATTGTAATTCAAATATTATTACTTTTCTCTCTCTAGTATTGAGACTGTGTTTTGGGCTATGATATTTCAAGGAGGGGCTCTTTTCTGATTAATACTACTTGGTGTACTGTATGTCTCACTTACCTGTTACTTTTCCTCTATAATTTGCTGCTATTCAGTAGCAGAAGATATCTCAGCATGTTTGCATAGTTTCAATTAATCTTACACTAGTCCTCTTTGCATCATCTAGGAGCTATAGGATCCATTTTTCATGCTTCCATTATTTTGCAAGTATGTTTCATTAATTTGTCATCAACAACACCCATTTCTTCTAGTGTGGACACTCTCTTCTCACACTGGTCGCTGTGTTGCACATAATTTCATACCATTAGTTCAATAGCCAAGACAGGCATTGCCCTCAGCCAGGATTGTGCTTGTGCAAGGGGAAGCCAACTCCGAGGCAGCGTGGAAATGGGGCTGCTCTTGCTCTGTGCTGGGGGCGCATTGTCCACCAGGGGTGAGGTGGCTTGTGAAGTGGTGGGCTGTTGCATGTCTTTTTTGGGAGGGAACCGGGAATTGAACTCTCGCCCTTGCACTTGTGCTGCTGCATGAGTGGCACAGATCTGCTTCTTTGTGTTGGGGGAAGGGCACCATGTGGCCAGAGTGGGCCTGCTTTGTCATCTCTGAGGAGGGACCAGGGGCTTTTGTTTTCTCTTCCTGTAGTGTTAATTCCTTTTTCCCCTATAGGAGAATTATGAGACCAGAATCCATGAACAGTTCCAAGAGAAGTTCATGCTCCCACAAGAAAACAGAGTAAAAAATTATTATACTAGTGCCAAAACCTCTCCATGTATCCAATGAAAGGCATGCTGAACCCCAAAAGAAGAGTGAAATGTTAAATGTGATCTATTAAAAATGATTAATTATAGCCATTGGACATAATACTATGACTTATCCAATTGATACCATAATTGCTACCAGATACAGAAAGCCTGTCTGTTTGACACATGCATAAGGTAGCTGTGTCTCAAGGCATAGGTGTGTTTGAGATGAAGAAACTGTTTCCATGGGTTGAGAGACTCCATATATAATCCCTTCCCACAAGCTCTGGTGTTGCATTTTTACTGCATGTAACAAAGGAACCTTAAGTACCTAACTGTCATGATTGACAGGCTAACAGATGTTATTTAACTTGATCCAATACTGCTAAACATCCTTCCGTTCATGATCATGGTATCTCTCCTGCCAGGTAAGTACACATCCTGCCTTTCAAGAACCTCTGGTCTTGTACTGGGTCAGTGGAAGTTCACTTTTTCTGTCTTTCCTCCTCTCTGGTTCATGTATTACCACTTGACCTAGCTTTCTCCTGCATTTGAGGTAGCACTGCCCAAGGGTTCTTATATTCTCATATTCAGATATGAAAGTGACCAATAACTGAAACAAGAACCCATCTTGAAATAGATCAGTACAAACTGATTCCTATTAAGGAACTGCTTCAATGGAGCCTGTGGAAACTCACTCTTAGCATAGTGGGTACAAGCTGTAGAGAATTTAAAGCTTATCTACAGTATGACAAAAGTTCTAGGTTTTGTAGCCAAGTAGAATTCCCATCACTTCAGACAAGCAGAAGCCACCCTCTATCTATTGGGTGGAGATGTTTGCATGTTAGTGCCACATATCTCCATCGGCCAGCATGTATGAAAGTGAGCAAAAGAAAGTACCACTTTCATGTTTATTTCAATTTTAATGCTACTAGTGTAGAGAGTTTACTTGCGAAGTGACTGATAATGCTACTTCTTTGCCATCAAATGTACTAAGGAGATTGCTCAGTGGAAAGTGTGCTTGATGTGTTTGTGGAAGTCAGTTCACAAGCTAATTTTTCCAAACTTTTGGACACAAAACAATTTGGAAGAGAGGCAAACCACATTTTCCTATTAGTCAACATTGCACCTGACCATTGAATTTGATTCACTTCTCCTCCAATTTGTATTTCAGCTAGAAATGTTGAAAGAAAGAATTGTGTTCATGACCTGAAGCACTGCTGCAGCTGGAGCCTGGCTAGGGGGGGACATCCAGAAGAGTGAACTGAAGCTTAGCTTATCCAGATTTGCTAATTTTTAAGTGTCATTTATGTTTATTTTATTTATTTATTTATCTATTTATTTAGTATCCTAGGGAAGTGTCTACAGGTTGTTCAGGGTCTCACTACTAGATTAGACTTGTAGTGATTCTCCTGTTTACAGCCTCCCAAGAGCTAGGGGTGCCACCATGTTCAGTCTCAATTGCCATCTCAGTGCTTCCCAGGGACAGGGCTGGCACAGCAAGCCTAGGGACAGAACCTGCAGCCTGTGCACCTGCTTGCAGACAGTTTAATCCACTGAGCTATTTGACCTGCCCTTTAAGTGCCTTTTAGTGAGTCCCCAGATCACTATAACTTTTACTATCAGCCTAAGTATAACATCAAGTGTAAACCTGTATCAGGCTACTTTTCAATATGTTATGGTCTTACATCACTTTCATGGATAAATCAAAACTGTTACTATTAAGTCCTGACCACTGTTTTAACATACAATCTTTCTAAAAATTAATTTTTAATGTTTTAATTTATTTTTTATTTGATACAGGGTCTTGCTAAGAAGCTCAAACTTGTAGCAATCCTCCTGTCTAATCCTCTCCAGTGCTAGGATTACAGGCATATGTCACCACACCCAGTTTCAGTAGTTAACTTCATGGAGGACCAGCATGGAATTTGGTACTGGAGATTGAACCCAGATTCTGTTTGCCAGGCAAGCACTTAGACTGCCTAACTATTTCCCCAGCCCTCCATCTTTATAATCTTAAATTTGAATTATTTAATGTTTAAGTAATTTCTTTTTCATTGAAACTTTTGTGGGGGGCTGAACTTCAGTGTCTTCATAGTATTCCTCTGAGGAACATCTTAATCACATCAATAATAGGTCAATCAAAAAATCTTCATTGCATGTATCTTCCCATCCTGGAGTAATAGTGACATGAAGAAACCACTGCTAATTCCTTTTCCTATACTGATTGAACTCAAGAACTTTGCACTGAGCTACATACCTGTCCTTAAAAAAATTATAGTAAGTCTCATTAAGTTGCCCAGGTTGAGATCAAACTTATAATCCTCGCAGAGAACTGACACTGCAGGTTTGTTTCACCTAACTTGATTTTGAATTCACTATTAAGATCAAATGCATTCATTGTAATTGAGCCAGGAGATGGGAGATGGTTTCCTGGCCCAAGATTTTGATCAATCCTTCCATTTTGAGAATTCCTAAAAGGCTCTAGTGAAACAGTTCTCTTGAGGGAGCTCAGTTAAGGGCAGAATGTCACAGGAAAATTCAAATCAGCCACTCTGCACCCTTGCCTGCCAGGAGCACCAGGGCCTTGATCACTGCCAACCAGGCTGTTGAAGTTCACAAAACCGTGCAGTCCCCCAGATGCCCAGGTTTCACCTGGAGATTTAAATTCTCAGACTGGTCTCCTCTCAAGCTCCAGAAATTGTTCAATTCCCTCTTAGGTTTCCGCACTCTGAAAAGGTTCTGGTGGAAGGTTCAGCCCCTGTCTCCCCAACGCAAGGAGCTGCAGTTTGGCCCTAGACCTCATAGTCTTGATGAATTAAGAATCATTGTTGATTTTTTTCAGTTTATTTGCATTTAGTTGTTTTAGGCAGGAACAATAACTCCCAATCTCTTTTTTCTGTGTCAAACACTATAGTATTGATTTATGTTGTATTTGCTGTCTTCCTTCTCAACCTAAATTAATCTCTATGAACACAGGCATTTTGATGGCTTGTTTTCAATGCTGTGTGCTAAGTTTCTTTAGTACTATGTGAAACTTAATTGCAATGTAAAAATATTGGTTAAATAAATGATTCCTGGTACTGGTTTCTCATTACTCATCACAACTTTTATACAGTACAACTGTCTTTCAAAAATATCAAGTAGAAGGGCCAGCCAAATAGCGCAGCAGATTAAAGCACCTGCAAGCAGGTGCAGGGGGCAGAGGCTTGATCCCCAGGCCTGCCATGCCAGCCCTGCCCCAAGGCATGCTGAGACAGCAACTGAGACTGAATGTGGTTGTGTGTGTCCATAATCCCAGCCCTGAAGAGGCTGAAAACAGAGGATCACTATATGTGATAGCTGAGTAGTTAAACTCTGTACCAAATACACTAAAAAAAAAAAAAAGAAAAGAAAAGCAACCCTCTTTCTTTGTGAGTCTTTTGTTAGTTAAGGCTGCATTTAAACCTGGATTTTGTTTTCACATACCCTGAATGCTAAGGAAAGGACAGTGCTTCTGTTATTTCCTCACAACCAAATGAGAAGTGACATTTACCAGAATATTGGATTCCTAGGCTGAAAGCTATTATGTACTTCACTCCTAACTTTATAAACAAAACTGTCTCTAGTCTAAAAATATTACTCACTAATTTCCATATGTCAAAATAGCTTAACTACATTAATGAAAAATTCTATGTGCTAAAATTACACATGCATCAAATACTTTGTTTTATGCCACCTGAAAAGGTTCCACATTTTTCTGAGTCTCTAAACCAAATGTTATAAAAAAAAACCCTTTCTTTCATTCTTTCTTTTTCCTTCCTTCCTTCCTTCCTTCCTTCCTTCCTTCCTTCCTTCCTTCCTTCCTTCCCATGCTAAGAATGAATCTGGGGCTTCAGCATTTAGCTTCATCCCCTAGCACTTTTTAGTACTACTACTTCTTCTTATTATTATTATTACTATTACTATTATTACTATTATTAATCTTGAGTCAATTTTTCCCTTTGTATCTAAACTGGGCTCATCTTGCATCCTCCTGCCTCAGCCTTCCAGGATTCTGCAATTATAGACCACATGCACTGCTATGTAGTTTTATTTTTTAACACTAGCACATAAATTTGAAATAGTGAGCCTAACATAAAATAGGAAGAAAAAAAGAAAACAAATTATAAAAACAGGACTGTTTTGTATACTGTGGATTCCCTGCCAACAGTGAGATTCGGGGAACAAACTAACCCAGAGCCATTAGACTTGGTCAGGGGGCTTGTGTGCTGTGCTAAGGGACTGGGGGGAGAAGGCCCAAGCTTCAGCCAGGTGAAGGAGAGAGAATGTGGATGAGAAGGTGAAGGAAAGGGCTCCAAGTGAGGGAGACACAAGGCAGTACAATGCTGCCACCGTGCAGGGAACACTGAGGCTGCCTAGTGGTGACGTCATCCTCACTTACAGGTCAAGAAGGCAAAGCAACATGCGCAGATCCCTAGCCCCCTCCTGCCTCAGGCTATAGAAGTATATGTTCTGCTGTCTCCCATCCCCTGCTACATCCACAGAGAAGGTGCAGGACACTGCTTTAAATTATAAAGTGGAAAAAACTACAGCACAGTAAAAAGAAAAGTGAAAAAGCATAATGAATGTGCCACTTGAGAATGACAAATTTTTCTTAGTAAACCAAAAAGGAAGATGAATTTTATTCCCCAAGCTGGACAGATTTCTGGTTCTTTAGTTGTATATCAGAACAAGTAGGTGGCTTGCTCCGGGGTGCACATTCGCAGTTATCACTAAGTTGTTATCTTTATTTGTGGAAATTTTATTTGTGATACAAAGTTTTCAATTTAATGAACATTAAGATATGAAAAAAAGTCTTAAACTCTCAATAAGTCAGTTTCTCAAAATTGGAAACATGCATAACTCTAAGATAGCCCATTGCTGGGGTCACTTGTCTTCCTACCTCTTGATAAATACGTGTTATACAGTCATCTAATTACCTGAATTTGTACGGGGGCTAGGGTGGCACTCAGCAAGTGCCTCCTAACCCATAGATCAACACTGGTGTCCCTGGCACCTGAGGGGAATAGGTTCCGAGAGATGGCCCAAGTCAGAATGAAGCTGTCTGAATCGAGGATCATGGGTATCATCCAATGAGAAAGACGCACAGGCCTCAGCTTGCAGCCAGGCTGGATGTGAGCAAAGTGGAGGTGACTCCAGGACCTTATCTCCTTGCTAGGACTGTACTCAGCCCAGTGCACTGCGGTGGGAAGCCAGCTTCCTCCTAGGTTTCCAGTTCTTTCAGGATCCAAAGTCCTCCCCTCTGACATGTGCTTAGCTCTGAGTAAGTACCCTAAATTCTTCCAAAATGGACCAACCATGCTGGAAATACATTTCATACATTTAAAAAACTATGGTCCTTCATATATAAGATCTTAACTTTTAATTTCTAACATCATCATCCCCTGGTATTCAGGGCACTTTGGAAGATGACAATATTCCACGACTAAGAAAGCAAAAGATCCCAGAGGAAAAATGAGCCTGGAACATCTATCACACAAAAGAGGCCTGCACCTATAACTGTGGAATGCAGTAAGGGTCTATGAGCAGGCCAGGCAAGGACAGGTGATCTGTGTATGGCAAAAACCCATTGTCTAAGCCTGCTCCTGGGGCTGGAGTGCACAGTGGGCAGTGTGGGGAGACACCCTGAAAGGGCCCACAGGGAGCTAGAATTCAGTTGGCTCCACCAAGGGTGAAGAGCCAGGGAAGCCTGCGAGGCCTGTGCTGCTGACTCAGAGCATGATTGGGGCACAGGAGGAGGCCAGCAAAGCAGTGGGGATGGGAGAAGGCAAAGGCTGGGAGTTGGGACTGCTCAGCTCAGGGTCCTTATCTCATGAGTGTAGGGGCGAGGCCTAGTGGACTTCCAATGTATGAGAACAGAGTCCACAGATGCACAGGCAGCAAAGAACCATTAGCTGTGGAGAAGTTTATCCTCTAAAAAAAGCTGGTTTGGATTTAATTTTTATTTTTTATTTGTGAAGAATGCAAAATAGTGATAGAAAAAATGTATCAGAAACGATACAAGACTTCACTAAACAAAGTAAGAGAACTCAACAATGGATGCTGGATTACATGATGCTATCTTCCAATTAGTTCTTCAGATTACCAGATATATATGTAAATGTGCAAGATTTATTTAAAGAAAAAAAAACAATAACAAAGAAATTGTAAGAAATTCAAAAGAGGAGAACAAAAATTAAGCATTAACTGCTCATTTCAAAATACCAGCAGAAATTAACAATACAATTATCCAAACTATTCTGCATATATACCTAAATATATTTTTCCATTCTTTCAAAAAACAGCTGGTTTTGGAAGACAATGTGACTCACCAGAAGTGAGGGTATAGGTAGAGCAGAGAAGTGAGGAAAAATCTGAAGCTCTGGGAATCTCATGTCCATGGAATGAGTATAAAACTTTCAGAAGAAAGTGAGTTGGAGAAGCAGTGCAGGTGCCAAAGGAGGAGTATTAGTGAGCTTCTAAAACTTAAACTTTCCCTCCTTGGTCTAGTCAAATATAAAACAAAAATGTGGAACCAATTGCAATTTCTAGATTTTGACTTTCTTCATTAAAGATAAAGTTTAAACTAAAAATGATACTATATTTTAAGAACCCTCCAAGATCTCATACATTGAAATACAATTCACAAAGTATTAAAAAAATAAAATTAAATTTAAAAAAGTATTAAGAGAGTAGAAACTTAATCTCGCTGTGACATTTTATTTATTTTTTTAATTGAAGAACAAATAGCAATGAGACAGTTTCAAGACAAATTAACAGGACAGATTCGATAAATTAATACATTGCAAACTGTTTTCGTAATGTTTTGGTATCGTACAAGGTACATACAAGACAATACATCCATACATTATTATAGCAGATGTCTTTAATCAGTGAATTAAGAGTGTAGCTATATACTTATTTTATTTTTTATAGCTGAATCATATCACAGTTTCAATAATTCTTTCTACCTTGTTATCTTCCAGTGGTTGTCCATAGTACTAAAAGCCAACATAATATCTTCTCCAACCACTATTAGTGCAAATCCTGCTTCTAATAGAATTATGCAGAAGCACAATATATTTATCCTAACTGTACTCTTTATACACACACATCATGGTTTTTCCTTTGCATACCCATTTTTTTTTTTTGTCTACACCTGGCAAAGATGAGCACTCCATTGTCATTAAATGAATTTAGGTGCCTGAACTTGGCAAAACAATCCAACAGAGTCCAGCATTCCACAATAATAGTGAGTTATCTGAAGAAGTTGTTGACTGTAGCCATTTACAGCTCAACTTATTATGGCCCCACATTATATACCTCATTTTTATACTTATCTGCTGGATGGATAAGACCAAGATAGATCAAGCCCTATATACCAAAAGATGTAGCTTTTGTTTCTGTTGAGGTCAGTGAAGTCCCCTCAGGGTTTTTATTGTAATCCTGTAGCTTACTCTGTAGATCCTTTGTCTGTGTCATCCATGTGGATGAGTTATGGCCATTGCTTGACCAGTTTGCTCTCTGTGAGAGCCTGAGAGAAAGTTTCCTCTCCATGTGACTCTCCCCAGGCACACTATAGATCATCAGTCTCTTTCCTCTGTGGCTCCATAATCTCCTTGATCAGAAAATTTGGGGCACAACTGAGTTTCATGATGCTGCAGTACAGGTTCACCTATGTCCTGAGTCTTCACTGACCTTGAAAGGCTAGGGCCAAAATGTTGGCTGGCCTTGTGGCTCTTCCATTTCTACAGTTTTGATCTGTGAACTTAGGTTGTTAACCATCCAGAAGAAAAGCTGATTAGTACCCTGCAGCATATGCCTTTCAGTTTACTCTAACAATCTGACTCAATTCTTTTTAGTAGTTGTTGTACATTTCTATTTGTATTTCTTCTTTTGACTTCTTATACTAGGGAAATTATATGAGATTTGCACATATGTGTCTGGTTCATTTCACTTATGAGTATATGTTCAAGTGGCATCCACTTCAATATAAATGCTTCAAGTTTATCATTCTTTATAGCTGAGCAATACTCCATTATATAGAAATACCACATCTTTTTCAACCATTGGTCATGTGATGGACATCTTGGTTGTTTCCAAGATTTTGCTATCAGAAATTGTGCTGCTTTAAACATGGGTACACATATGTTACTATGATATAATGTTTTCAATTCCTCTGGGAAAATTCCCAGTAGAGGAATAGCCGGCTTGAATGGGATTTCCAGTCCTACTCTTTTGAGGAGTCTCCACACTGATCTCCACAATGGTTGTACCAGTCTACATTCCTACCAGCAGTGGAGAAGTGTTCTCTTTTCCCCACAACCTCTCCAACATTTCTTGTTGGTTGATTTCCTTATGATAGCCATTCTTTCTGGAGTGAGATGGTATCTCAGTGTTGTTTCTATTTGCATTTCACTGTGCCATTTTAAAGCAATTAGGATTAGAAAAGGTCAGCAGGGTGAATCCTTTGTGTCTGAGTGCCAGGTGCTCTGTAAGAAGAGGGAGAGAGACAAAAACAGGTGCTTTCACTGGGCTCACATCCCCATTCCCTGGTCACTGTGTGATACAGTAAGCCACAAAGCCACATTGCTGGCAGAAAGGTCACTACCAGACACAGTTCTTTGACCTTGGAGACTGTCAGACAAAATAAGTCTTTCTTCATAACAAAGTTGCATACCTCAGGTACTTCTTTACAATAACAAAAGAAAGACAAAGGGAGATGAAATCCTAAAACAAGCACGAAGAAAATAATGTCAACAGTTTCAACAAAGACAGAGCACTGCAGTTAGAGAAGCTGTACTTGGAAAAGTCTTTAAAAGACCTTTAAAAATTGATGCCAGTGCAAAGATTGTAGCTACTTGTATTCTGAAAAATAACCCATTATAGTCCAATACTCCATAATAGTAGTGAGTTATCAGCACAACTAGCAATTGTCCAAAGTTGTTGCCTTAAGCCTTTTACAGCTCAGCATATTACTACAGCTTTATTTTTTATACCTCATGATTACACTTTTCTTCTGGATAGTGAAGACCAAGTTAAAGCAAGACCTATATAACTAAAAAATGGAACACATTCTCTGACAAAAGAAAACAAAAACAAGGGATATAAAGTAAGGACCATTTCATTGTGAAAGAAAAAGATATATATATATATATATATATATATATATTATATATTATATATATAATGATAGATATATAGCTACTTTCTCTTAGTTCAGTGAGAATAAAGGTTTATTGATATTGTTTAGACAAGATACCATGTCTCCATCTTGTCCTTTGAATAACTACTACAAAGAAAGCGATATGCAATGTGTTAATTATTGCAACTATCTTACTAACCTATTTTGAGAATTTCATTGCTATTCTATCTTTTTTCTCATTAAAATAGAAAAAAGATAGAACACCGGGACTGTTTATATTTAATTTCAAGAATTAAAATTATTCTTCATTAGGTACATACATAACTCTGCAGAGTTATAGATATGAATCCCTGATAGACTTACATTCATCTATTAAGTACAGAGATATTTGATTTTAAACTTTTCATGGCGCTTTTTCTGAATTTAAATTACTCAAAGCTAAAATATCCTTATCTAATTGAATGGAACATTCCTGTCTTTTTTTTTTTCTTTTGTGTGTTTTTGAAACTGGGTCTTTCCAATCAGTTCAGGCTGGCCTTCAGCTCATTTTGTAGTGCAGGCTGATCTTAAACTCCTAGTGATCCTGCTGGAGTGCTGACCACTCCTGGCCCATCCTCTCTGCCCTAAGGTGTCTCCTGGAAAAAGGTTGTAGGAATGTAGCCAGATGAAACAAGTTCAAGGACTCCTATGCCCCCTAGGCCAGCAATGGCAAACCTTTCAGAGCTTTCAGTGACAAACAGGATCCTGCAGTATGTGCCCCCATAGCCTCGCTATCACTGTTCTAGGCTCTGCCTTTATTTCTTTGCAACATTCTGTCTGTATATGCCATGTGCTCCCCTTTCTGCCTGTCAGCCTCCTCAGCTCAGCACTGTCAGAGCAGAAGAGGATAGTGCTGTGCCAGGAGTTTTGTGTCTGCTCCTATGAGACAGAATCACATGGATTCTCCTGGCATGCCTCCCAATTCCCAGGGAATAGGTTGTGACTGCCTCAATTCTCATGTTTCTTACCTGGCTTTCATGAACAGTGGTGTAGGAATGGTTGGCCACTGGACACAACCTAATGGCCTTACATTGTTCAGTGCCCTAGGAGAACTATCTTGAGAAGCAAAACCAGGAATTGTATCCCACTCAACATATCACAGAGGGCGTTAAAGCAGACAAGGTGTCACAGGGGTTGGTATTATCTACAAGTCTAGTACAGGCAGAAGCAGAGGACCTGAGTCACACTCTTCACTTTATTGGGCTGTAAATAACACACCACCCTAATGATTATGCATGTTTTCATAGCCCTCACACAGGGAAGGTGCAGGAACCAGTTCCCTTCTCTGTGATCAACCACAAGCACAGCACCACCTTTATGCTTACCCAGGCATAAACTCAGGTGGCTGAGATGTCCAGAGTGGTAGATAACTGATACCAGTGACACACAGTGTGAGACATCAAGGATCATGCAGTGTGAATTTTTAAATACTGGAAGCCAGAGCTCCTCAGATTCCCTTTTTCCTCTGCACCTGAGTCCCTTTTGCCTTTTGCCCTCAAGCCCACACCCCCACTCTCTCCCTTCACCATTCTGCCTGTTCCTTCTGCTGCTATTCCACAATCTTCAATAAATGTAGCTACTAACTACATACTATGATGTGTATGCCCAGTGATTCTTAACTTGCTGTATGTGAGAACTTAGGCTATGTTTCACCTACTCAGCTATACCAGCAATACCCAGATGAGCTAGCATCAGAAGCATGAAGAGGCAAGGTCCCTCCCAAACCTTGATCATGGTGTCATGATGAGAGTGACTGCTTAAGTCAAGGGTAAAAATATTAGGTACGTAGCTAAGGAGAGACATAGGAGAAAACAGGAAAATAAGTCTCAGCATCTCAGAAAACAACCAGGGAGCCCTGAGAGGGCTTTGAATGTGAAGGACCCGGTGAGCTACAGATGCTGTCACAGGTGACGGCAGGTGAAATGCAGCACAATCTTTCTCCTCTCCCTGCTCAACCTGTGGATGAGGGTAGCTACCTGGCACCTCCTTTGGCTGGTTCTGGCCTTGTGGATCTGCTAATTGTTTGTGTTTACTTCCTTCCTACTTGAAGTCCTAAAGAGTAGTCTTTCCTTTTCTTCAGGATCAACATGAGGCATGCCCCAGCACGGAGCCTGGTTGGGGGTGACAATGTAAAGGTTGTGATATCTGGGCCAGGCAGGTAATCCTGGCTGGTATTTAGTGTTCAGGGATGTAAGGTTCACCTGTCATAGCTGGGGTAAACCAAAGGTACTACCCCAGGAATCTTTTCCTCTGCTATTTAGAAGTTGTTTATCCCTCTGAACCCTAGATTATTATTATTATTCACTGAATAATAATGCTCCCACTTTCCATAACTTCTCTGGGATTATGCTTCTCAATATGAAGAAGTGCTACAGATGTTAAAGAGATGCTGTTTTGCAATCAACCAGTTGAAGTTGTTCAGAGAATTTGATTTCCCAATTTTTTCACAGGCTTTAACTCACTGGCTAGGTTTACATAGAAATAAGAATAATAACCATAGCTCACCATGGTAGTACCCTCATTTCTGAACTACAGTTGTTTCACAGTTTTGGGGAAAGTGTGTGCATTAGAGTGGGAAAGATGGTTATATTTATGACCTAATGTGGAATTTGTGAATGGAAGCAAACTTTTGTCACTTTTTTTGAGAATTGAAATGTGTACAAACAGAAGAGTTCGTGCACCGAGATATTATTGTGTTTGGGGAAACTTGGTGGATGCAATGTTATGCTCTGTGTCTAGTTGTCCCCCCAAAGCCTCACACAGTTGTGGGGCAGCATTTTGGAGTTTGAGATTGATTGTTCTGTGCATGGGTGCTGCACCTGCTCTGAGTTGGGTAGCCTGCATTATAATGTGAGGAGAGGAGAGAGGCTAGAGAGCTGCCTGAGCTACTGGCCCTCCTTTTGCTCTTCACTCTTTGCCACTGCCATGAATAACTGCTCTCTGCTGTGTACCATTCTGCCTTGAAGCCAGCTGAGTGTGGACTGAAAACTCTACTAGCTGTGAGCTGAATAAACCTTTCCTTCTTTAATTGTGCATGTTGTGTACTTTGTCCCAGCAATGACAGAAAGGTAAAAGTGAGAAAAAAGGAGAAACAAGAAGAGAATTCTATAGCTTCATGTTGGTGCATTAAGGAGAGTTGGGGACCTGAAAAGTAGAATGCAAGGAGTCATGAGGTCCTTAGTAATTGTAGGTAAACAAAGACAGGCAAGACTAAGACATTAGCAGGCTAATAACAAGAATAAGAAGTAGAATTGTTTTTGAAATATAGCCTTTAATCAGAAAAACAGAAAACTTCTATAATTGCTTAAAAGTTTTTATCTTAATGAGCAAAGTTGGTAGAACTTTTCCTAGAGATTGAAAGGGTCAGAGTACTCTAACAGAACGCTTCATTTTATCATTAAAAGAACAATATATGTTCAAAGATCTTTTCAAGGAAAATTATATTACCCTTTAAAAAAAGAGATCGTAGAAGATTTCAGAAAATAGAAAGATATTCCCTGTTCCTGGATAGTAAGAACCAACATCAAGAACATAGCCATACTCCCAAAATTGCTGTACAAATTTAATGTAATCCCTATCAAAGAGACCTAGAGAAATCATTCCTACAATTTTTTGGAACCAGAAAAGACCTGTATAGCAAAGGCAATCCTGGCCAACAAACACAAGGCAGGAGGCATTACAATCCCTGACTTGAAATTATACTACAAAGCTACTGTGATGAAATCAGCATGGTACTGGCAATGAAATAGACCTGAGGATCAGTAGAATAGATTAGAAGATGATAAAGCCTCTACAAACACACTCAACCACCTTATCTTTGACAAAGTTGCTAAAGATGCTCACTGAAAGAAACAGATCCTCTTTAACAAATGGTATTGGAAAAACTGGCTCTCTACATACCAAAAAACTAAAACTTGACCCAGATCTATCACTATGCGCTAAACTAAAGTCAAAATGGATTAAAGATTTAAACATTAAAAGGAAACACTCCAGCCAGGCATGGTGGCACATGCCTGTAATCCCAGTACTTGGGAGGCTGAGGCAGGAGGATTGTTGTGAGTTCGAGACCAGCCTGAGCTACAAAGTGAGCTTGAGGCCAGCCAGAACTGAATAGTGAGACCCTGTCTCAAAAAGACAAAAAAAAAAAAAAAAAAAAAAAAAAAAAAAAAAAAAAAAAAAAAAAAAAAAAAAAAAAAAAAAAAAAAAAAAGAAAAATAAAAGAAGAAGGAAAGGAAATACTCCATCTCCTGGAAAAGAAAGTAGGAGGAACTCTTGAACGCATAAGGGTAGGCAAAAAGTTCATGAACAAACATGTATTCACATGGGAAACACTTGAAAGAATTAACAGCTGGGACCAACTCTTATTGACAAGCTTTTGCACATCAAAACTAATTATCAACAAAGTGAAAAGACAACCTACAAATTTCGAATATATCTTAACTAATAAGCACTCAAATGTCTGCTCTCTAGAATTTATAAAGAACTAAAATACATCAGGGCCCTTAACTTTGAAGATCCAATCCAGAAATGGGCATCCAAGATGCAAACACACTTCTCACAGGACGAAATTAAAAAAGCAAATAAATATATGAAAAAATGCTCCACATCACTAGCCATCCATGAAATACAAGCTAAAACACTGAGATACCATCTTACATCAGCAAGAATGGCTGTCATAAAGAAATCAACCAACAACAAATGTTGGAGAGGCTGTGGGGAAAAGAGAACCAACCCTTCTAAACTTCTGGTGGGAATGTAGACTAGTGCAACCATTATGGAAATCAGTGTGGAGACTCCTTAAGAACATTCCCCCTACTGGGAATTTCTGTGGAGGAACTGAAAACATGCTGATATATGTGCACCTTTGTTTATAGCAGCACAAATTGTGATAGCAAAATCTTGGAAACAATCAACATGCCTTTCACCTGTGGAATGGAGGAAAAAGATGTGGTATTTCTATGCAACGGATTATTACTCAGCTATAAATAATGATAAACTTGAAGGCTTCATATTTAAGTGGATGCCAGTGAACATATACTGATGAGTGAAATAAACCAAACACATATGTGTAAATATCATATAGTCTCCCTAATATAATAACTCAAAAGAAGAATCATAAATAGAAAGGCATAACACACTTAAAAGGAAGGCAAGTGCTTTAAGACTAGACAATGAAGAGAGATCAAGGAAAAGAGCTAGGAACCATGACAGAGGCAAAGCCATACAGTCATATGTACAAGATGGCCAAGGCAATGATCCTCAGAATCTTCAGAGGATTTTAGAATCTAGCAGTTAATTAGAAGAATTCTCACCCTGACTAACTATATCTGTTGATACCTGTGAACGAAGCAACTGCACTGGAGATGACAATTTGCAGTAGTAGGTTCGGGCTGGGAGTGCCTGACATTCTGGTCTTCTGAATAGATGCTGCTTGTCATGACATGCCGGTTGCTGCAGAGCTGTCTCTCGGGTAGATGTTTGTTTAAAAACGAGTGGGTTGGTGAATGAAGGCAGGAGAGAGGAAAAGGAGTGATGCAGGACTGTTCTGCTACAATGCTGCATATGGTTAGATTTCTAAACTTATGTGTAAACATATATAATTGTTTATTACAATGTTATAATATATTTTAATTTTTTAAATTTTTACGTTATATTCTGTAAGGACTTAAAGTTTAACATAACAATACTTGATGAAAAATACCTGTTCCATGTTAAGCCTAAGATGTTTGGTGTTCTGACAGTGAGGTTAAGCTCAACAGCTTAGGATGTACGTTAATAACAATAAGCCTCTCTTCTGGAAGGTTAACAACCTAAGTTTGCAAACCTAAAATTAGAGAAAAAGGAGGGCCATAGGACAGTCAACATTTAGACCCTAGTCTTTCAAGCTCAATTAAGACTCAGGACATAGGAGAACCAGTACTGTAACATCATGCAACTCAGCTGTGTCCCAAATTTTCTGATCAACGTAGTATAAAGCCAAAGAGAAAAGTGATCAAGAATGTAGAGTGTGCCTAAGGAGAGTGACTTGGAGAGAAAACATTCTCTCAGGCTTTCACAGAAAGCAAATTGGTCAAGCAATGACCATGACTTATCCACACGCTGACACAGACAAAGGATCTACAAGCTGCGGTACAGGGTCTCCGCATAAATCCTGAGGGGATTTGACTGACCTTAATCAGATTCAAGAGCTATATTTCTTATTACATATGTCATGTTTTATCTTGGTCATAACCATCCAGCAAAGAAGTATTAAACAAAAGTATAAGTAAAACCATATTATTATGCTGAGCTGCAAAAGACTCAAGTCAACAAATTCTCACATTGACAGACATATGGAAAACCCTATACTATTATGGACTACTCAACTATTTGGGAATATTTTGCTGAACTCACACACCTATAATATTTAATTGACAAAACTAAACAAAAAAGGGGATACAATTGAATGACTATTTTGTATCTGTAGATTCAAAATAGTTAAGACAGATATACAGCCATATTCTCTTAATTCAGTGACTAGAGGGATCTATACTAATAGTGTTTGTAAATAGAATATCATGTCTGCATCTTGTACAACAAATAACCACTAAGAAAACAATATGCAATGTATTAATTATTGAAACTGTCCTACTAATTCGATTTGAAAATGTCTCATTGCTATTTTTTTCTCAATAAAGATATGAAAAAAAAGGACCAATACATGCTGAATGTGGAGATCTTATTCATGTTTTTACCTTGTATTTAAAAACTCAGAGAAAAAGTGAGTGGCTAGATACATTCATAGCTAATTTTGAAGATGCATTGTTATGAAGGCTTTATCTAAGAATACTTCTTTTTTTTCTTTTCTTTTTTGTGGTTTTACTAAAGCAGAAATAAACATGCACACAGCCCATCTACTCATCTACTCATTTCTTTGCTGCACAGCCTGGGATTGGTGACTCAGATGGCTGGCTGGACTGCTCTTTCCACAATGGCCCTGTGGTTCTTAGAGGAGACGTGAGCAATCTTAATGGCACGACTTGTTGCACAACAGCAACACCTCCAGCTCCTTAACACTGTGCACCAGGAGCTTCCAGAAGCCACTAGGTAGCGTGTGCTTTTTGTTCCTTCTGTAACCTGTGTTGTGCATCAAGATCTGGCCCTTGGACCTCCTCTGCTGTTGATGCCTGTGGGTTTCTGCCAGTTGCACTTCATTTTGACATATCAGTCTGACTGGTGCCAGATGAACTTCTTGGTCCTCTTTTTGATAATCTTGGGCTTCACGAGGGGTCTGAGGGCCACCATGGTGCTAAGTGGGAGATGGCTGTCACCTCCGTAGGCAGTGCTAAGGAAGAAAGGTAAAAACATTTCTATTTTTTTAATTTTTCTTTCATTTTCAATTTTATGCTGATACAAAAATCAGTTTTTCTGTCACTACCCAAGTCAACAGCAACTAAGAAAACCCCCTCTTTCCTAGCAGCAGTTGCCTAAACATACTCAAGTTGACAATGTTGCAGAAATGAGAAATCAAGCAAGAATGATGAAGCGTATCCAATAAATACTGGATAATTTAAAAAGAAATAGGTGTATAGGGAGATGATAATTAACTCTAGCATGAACTAAAAGAATAACAATGATGATAATAAATATAACATTGAGTAATATTTGTGGGGCGTGTTTTATAGTGTCAATTTGTAATGCTTTCTAATCACCTCTACAAGTCTAGGAGACAGAGTTTTGTCTCCCTTTCCTACATAAAGGAATTAAGACCTTAAGAATTTCATTCCAAGTGATACTACAGGAAGTCATCTGGTGGTGCATCTGATGCTTGGGACCAGCTGTGGAGTGTTCATATTTGTGTTTGCATCTGCCAAGAGCAGAACATCAGGGAAACACTGGGATGATGCTTCCAGTCCTGGGCCAATTCTCTCCCTAACTTGCACTGAGGAATCAGTGTGGTTCTACTGATTTTCTCCCATGAGTGTTTTGCAGATGTCTGGCAACAGAAATTTATATTTGGAACATTCTTTTGGTCCTAGGAATACCCTGAGAGTGACTGAAAATTATCCGATTGTAAGAAGAGTGCTAAGGTTGGGAAGAAGGTGCGCTCCTCATTGCTTTGGTTTTGTGCAGCTCCATATTTATAATTCTTGTCCTTTGTTCATGGTAGAGCTCATTAGCATACAAGGAAAATGAGGAGTTACACCAGTTTGTAAATCGTATCATGCATCCATTATTTTCTATGTACAATCATGAAAGCCAGTATCTTGTTTAAAGCTTAGCTGTGAAATGTATATATACATGGAGATGATACTGATCATGGGGTATTTGTACCTGTATATTTCTGGATTTTTCCTTCTTCTTCCAATCCCCTTAGTTCTTTATAAATTCTAGACAGTAGACCTCTGTCTGATTGCTTGTTAGATAGGATTTTTTCAAAGTTTGTGGGTTGTCTTTTCACTCTGTTGACAATTTCTTTTGACATGCAGAAACTCTTTAAGAAGAGTTGATCCCATTTGTTGATTCTTTCAAGAGCTTCCCGTGCGAATATATGTTTGTCCAATCCCCTTCTCTCAACTCTTCTCCTTCTCTCAACTCTTCTTCCCTTCCTTATTTACAAAGCATTGTTTCACCTGTATCCTTCTTTTATCTTATTTTTCTTTTCTCTCTCTTTTTTCCTTTTTCCCCTCCTTAGTTCTTCTTTCTTTTGAACAATTTTTCTTCACTTCACAAAACATATTATACACTTTGGTTATTTTTTAAACTTAGTTCACATCAGAGAAATGACACAAAGTTTATATGCCTCCTATTTATTGCACTTAAGAGTATGGATTAAAGGGCTGGTAAAACAGCTTAACAGATTAAGTGCCTGCATAGGCAAGCACAGGGACTGGGACTCAATCCCCAGCCCTACATGCTGTACAAGCCCCACCCGCATGTGTGCTGAGCTGGCCACTGATTCAGGGCATGGTGGTGCACAGCTAAAATCCCAGCACTGAAGAAGCTGAAAAGAGGAGGATAACTATGAATCTGAGCTGAATAGTGAGACACTGTACCAAATATGTTAAAATAAATAAATGACTATAGACCAAGATGCACCAATTTACCTAGAAATTTTACTCAGACATTTTCTTCTTTATAGCTGAATCATTCTCCACTGAATAAAGGAAGTCTTTTAATCTTTTTAATCCATTCCTCAGTTGATGGACATTTGGATTATTTTCCATGATAAACATAGGTCATGTTTATTTATTTTAATATATTTGGTCATTATGAAATGATGTTTTTAATATTTGCAGAAGAATACACGGAAGGGGAATATCTGGGTCAAATGGGACCTCCTAGTTTTTTATGACACTCCACACTGATTTCCACAATGGTTGCACCAGTCTGCACTTCAACACGTAGTGAGGAAGGGTTCCTTTTTCCTCAGACCCCCTTTGCAACATTTGATATTGTTTGATTTCTTGATAATATCTATTCCTTCTGGAGTAAGAAAGAAGCTCAGTGTTTTAATTTGCATCTCTTGAATAATCAGTGATGTTGAAAATTTTGTCATATGTTTACTTTACATTTGTATTTCTTCTGAGAAGTGTACATTCATCTCAGATGCCCATTTTTGAATTGGGTCTTTAAATTTAGGGGTGTCTCACTTACTGTTCTCTCATTGCTGGTACAAAATACCAAACATCCAGAACTAAGGAAGCCAAAATTTATCTAGCTCACAGTTTGTGGTGCTTTCAGTCCATACTCAGCTGGCTCCAAGGCAGAATGTAACATGGCAGGAGGCAGCAGTTCATGGAGGTACAAAACAGCAAGAACAAATGGTTGGAGCAGCAGCAACAACAAAGGCAAGCTCCTCCTCCTTTTCCTTATATTGTTTTGGGGCTATTTTTTCTAGAATGAGTGTAGCATTCACAACCATAATCCTGGCATCAATTATAACCATAATCACAGAAAACCACAACAGGGTTCTGATGTTTTTCATTTTTTATACATACTAGACATTAGTGCTTTAAGGCACAAATGACTATAATTTGTTTCCACTATTTTCTTTTCATTCTGTAATTTCTTTTGCTGAACAAAAGCCATTTCATGAGATTTTAATTGCCAATTCTTTGTTATATTTCCCATGTGATCTTGGTTTTGTTAATGAAATCTTTGTCTTCACATATTTCTTAAATAATTCTATCTATTCTCGCTTCCAGAAGCTTTAGTGTTTCTATTTTAATTATTAGATCTTTGTTGCATTTTGATTTTAGTTCAGTGCATGGTGAGAGACATGGGTGTAACTTTGATCTTTGGCATGTGGAAAGTCAGTTTTTCCAGCACTATTTATTAAAGCAGCTGTGTTTTATCCAGTAAACACATTTAGTTGTTTTATCAAACGCAAGGTATTTCAATGTTTTTGGAGTTGTCTTTCTATCTTCTAGTCGGTTCCACTTATCCATAGATCTCTTTTTTTGCCTACACCATGATGTTTTGATTTCAGTGGCTTTGCAGTATACTATCAAGTCAGGGGCAGTCATGTCCCCTGCCTTGAATTGTTGTCTAGGATTGTTTTTGTTATTCTAGGTCTTTTGCAGTTTCAAATAAAGTTTAGGAATGTGCTCTCTAGTTTCATAAGACATGCTAATGGCATTGCATTAAATCTATATTTAAGAATTTGGACAGGTGAAAGTAGTAATTCTCTAATTTTGGCTGTATGGCTGGTTTCACTATATTGATTCTTCCCATCCAAAATCAAGGTCATTTTCTTTTCTTTTTTTCTTTCTTTTTTTAAAATTTAATACAGGATCTACAGGGTCTCACTACACAGATCAGAACTGTAGTGATCCTCCTGTTTTCAGCCTCCCAAGCATTGGGATTAATTACAGGTGTGTGCCACCGTGCCCAGTCTCAGTCGCCATCTCAGCGCACCCCAGAGGTGGGGTCAGCACGCCATGTGGACAGCCTTCCATTTTCTGATTGACTATTATTCTCCTTTTTCATGGTAGTGTATACTCTGATTTTTGATATATAAATCTTTTAATTTTTTTGTTAGATTGACTGCTAAGTATTTAATTTTTCCCATGGTATTTGTTGGTTGTGTATAGGAATGTTATTGATTTTTGAATATTGACTTTGTATCCAGCTACAGTACTAAGTTTGGTTATTAAATTGACAAGTTTTTTTTTTTTTTTTGGAATTTTTGATGTCTTCCATGTATAGTATCATGTCATCTGCAAATAATGAACTTTTTATATTTAGGACAAGGCTTACAGGGTCTACATGGTCTCACATATAGATCAAACTCGTAGTGCTCCTCCTGTTTACAGCCTCCCAAATGCTGAGACTATAGGTACTCATCACCGTTCCCAGTCTCAATCACCTTCTCAGCGCACCTGGGGGCAGGGCCGGCACAGCAGGTCAGGGGATCAAACTCCTTGCCCCTGCGTCTGCCTAGCCCAGTGATTTAATCTACTGAGCTATTTGACCAGCCCTGAATTTCTTTATTTCATATCATTATTCCTTTTATTTCTCTCTTGTCTAATTTCTTTGGCTAATGTTTCCAGAATTACATTGAATAAGAGTGGTGATTGTGGACATTCTTGTCTTGTTCCAGATTTTAGAGAAAAAGCTTTCAGTTTTTGTTCATTTAGTGTGATATTGGCTATTGCTTTGTCATAGACAGGTTTCATCAGATTGAGATTTAAATCTTCTATTCCAGTTTTTTGTAGGATTTTTATCATAAAAGGACGTTGGACATCGTCAAATATTTTTCTGCCTCTATTGAGACGATCCTGTGGTTTTTGTCTTTGGTTCTGTTGATATGATGCATTGCATTTGCTGATTTGCATATGTTGAACCATCCCTGCATCTCTGGAATGAATCTTACAGGAAAATAGTGGATCATCTTCTTGTTGTTTTCTTGAACTTTGCCAGGACCTCATTGAGAATTTTGGGGTCTACAGTCTTTAAGGAGATTTTTCCTGTAGTTTTCTTTTTGGGTTGATGCTTTGGCTTTGATATTGGGATAATGCTATTTTTTCAGAAATTATTTTCTCAGTATTAATTCTCTTTCAATTTTATTAAAGAGTTTGGAAAGTAGTGGGAGTAATTCCTCTCTAAATTTCTTGTAGAATTTAACACTGAATCCACCAGGATCTGGGTTTTTCTTTGTAGGTTAGATTTTAATTACAATTTCAATTTCATTTATTGATATTGAGTTATTTAGAATTTTCATATATTCTTATTTCTGTCTTGGAAGTTTATATATAATAGGAATGTACCCATTTTCTCTTTTCTATCTTAGTAGAGTGCAGATTTTTAAAGAAAGTATTGATGATCTTTTGAACTTCTGCAGGATCCATTGTGATTTCACCATTATAATTCCTAATTGCATGAATTTGAGTCTTTCCTTCCTCTTTCTGATATGGTTGGCTAAGAGCTTTTCAATTTTATTTAGTCTTTAAAAAACTCTGATTCATTAATTCTTTGTATTGCATCTAAGTTCCAATTGCCCTAATTTCTGCTTTTTATAATTTTCACTCTCGTATGAGCTTTTTGTTTGAATTATTCTTCTTTTTCTAGAAGTTTGAAGTACAATATTAGGTTATTTGAGCTCATTCTGTTTTCCTGATGCAAGAATTTAGTGCATGTATTTCCCTCCTATGACTGTTCCTTTCTGACCCATAAGCTCTGCTATGTTGTACCGGCATTTAATTATAAATATTATTTAATTTCTTCTGTTACTCATTGATTTTTCAAGAGTACTATTAATTTCCATGTTTGTATGTGGTTTCTTTTGTCCTTGGTTTCCAGTTTCATCATACTATGGTCAGATAAGATGCATGAGATCATTTCAGTTAATTTGCACTTACTTAAGCATATTCTATGGGCTAGTATTTGTTCTGTTTTGAATGACATCCCATACGCACATGAGAAAACTGTATTCTGATTTTGTAGGGTGCAGCAATATGTAGACATCTTCGTATTCCATTTGTTCATATCTTTGGGTTATTTCTGATAATTCTTTGCTGGTTTTTTTTTTTGTCTAATTGATCTGTATATTTGTAAGATTATGGTATTAAGTTCCCCTATTAACAATTGCATTAGAGGCCAGGGAGATAGCTCAGTAGAATAAGTGCTTCCCTGACAAGCACAAGGGCCTGCATTCAATCCCTGGTTCTGCAGAAAAAAATTACATTACTGATTACTTGATTTTTCATGTCCATTAATATTTATTTCATGTGGTTGAGTTCACAGACATTTGGTGAATATATATTTATGGCTGTTGTTGACATTATTAGAGTGCTAACAATATGTAGCAACCTTCTTTGTCTCTTTAGAACAATCTATGCTTGAAGTTTACCTTATGTCCAATAGAATATCTACCCTGTTTTTTTCTGGGTTCTGATTCTATGGAGTATTGATTTCCATGTCTTAGCATGCCAAATATGAATTTCTTTATAAGCTAAATATGTTTCTTGTATACAACATATTGTTAGATGTTGTTTTTTGATCCATTCTGCCAGTTTATTGTTGCTTTGATTAGTGAAATGAGATCATGCACACTGATGGTTATAATTAAATGAACTGGGAAAGCCACCATCTTGAATCTTAAATGAGTTTATGGTGCATGTGTAAACAACAGACATTAGAAGTTTTTCTTTTAATTTCCAGGGAAAATATCTTAAGGAAATCCTATGAGTCAGTATTTAATACTTTACAGCCATTACTTTATTTTTTTTAAAAAAAATATTCATAGGCAACTTGTATTTCAAGAAGAAATTCTCTTTTTCTCTTTCTCTCTCTCTCGTCCATCTCATCTATATCTTCCAAAATTGTAAGTGTAGAAGAATGGCCAATGAAAATTTCAGTCTTCAGTGAATTATTACATTAAGTGCCAGCACAAGACATCTAAATTATGGGATGCAAATATTAAAGGACGCTCATTTTTGTGGAGGACCACCTCTCCTTGAAAGAAGAGTGACTATCTCCATTTTGACTGAGCCTGACCCTCTTTTCTCATATTGCTATGTATGGAACTGGCTAGGACTTCTGTTTATCCTTCAATTTGCCTTAAGCAATATATATTTGTCTAGCTGAGGTGCAGGTGATAGTCTTTGAAGGTGATGTGCATGTTTCCCTGGTAATTTATACCTGCTGCTCTTTAATGTGAATAGGGTGGAGACAAGACAAAGAGCTAATGCTCTGCACCACCAGCTGGGATCGAGCCTCAAGATAGAGGCTATGACTTCCTGGGGCTTGAAAGACTACACCTGAGCTGAAACACAAGACCCCCAAAAACATTAGATACTATCTCAATGGCATAGTACTATAATGCAGATTACTCTCTCTGAATATCCTTCATGCATATGGCAGAGGGAAATGTAGGCCACCCATCTAGCTCAGCTCACAGTTGTCACCTACTTCACACAATTCTCAGTCAGTCCTCTTCAAGCCACTCCCCCGCTGAATAAAAACCAGGTGAGGCTCTTAGTTCTGGAAAGCCATCTTCATAGCTGAACTTAGTGCCTCTTGACTCCCCAGTGACAGAAAATATAATTTAGTATCTTTATTTTCACCATGGGTTGCACTGAAAGTGGTAGACTGGAATTAATTTGATGGGATTCCAATAACATAACTTTGGGATTACAAATTTTGACTTCTTGGACCGACATGAGGACCTGGAAGTGACTCCTACAATTTTCCACATTCTCTGCTATGAGACTCTGTGGGAAAACAGTGCCCAGTTCATAATGGATTTCTGAGGGCATCAGAGAAATGAGATGCTCAGGAGGAATAAACTTACAAATAGTGGCACAATTGTCCTGGCATGGAAAGGAAGCAAAGAGCTAAAGAGCTTTAGCGTACGAATCTCATTGGAGGTTCATATGTTTACCCACCTGAGTCCACCAGGCTTACAATCCTGGTGCTGCATTTTCCTACTGGCACATGTTCTTGAATAGTTCACTGGACAGAACTACTAACCTCCAGTAAATAATAAAAACATTCATGCACCAGAATACAAGCATAAGTAGTACAGGTTCAACCATCAGAACACCCAATAAGCACTTGAAAGAATTTTCTATCAGTAGTCTACTGCTTCTGCTACTGCAATTATCATTATTCATACAGAATGAAATAAAGTAAATTAATGATTTTTTGCATCAAAAAGTGAATTATTTAACCATATTCAGCTGATGATACAGCAAGTGGGTGGAAAATTTATGTTATAGCATGCTAAATGAACTGAAAACAAAAAGTTGCTTGGAAGAAGGCAGAGGAACTTTGTCTTATAAGAATCAGAACCGAAGGGTGGCATACTCATCTGGCATCTTCTCAATGCTGCATCTGTGATTAGAAATTGCACATGATAGGAACTCCATGGATCCTCCGGATTCTCCATTTAAAGTCCCAGTCAACTGTGGCCACAGTGTAACACTTGTGCTGAGTTACACTGTGCACTAAGCAGTCGTCTGCATAGTTCCCTTTATACAATTATAGGGTAATCGTTCCAACCATGGATCCTTGGCAATCTGTAGGGCCACTTTGATACTTCTGTCCCAATTTCTCAGTTTCCACCATTATCCAACTTATGCAAGGGATACACTTGGCATACAAACACTCCAACATTGATTGTACCAAATCAAATTTCACTTTGATGAAAAAATTGATAAAATGGTATCAACTAGGACATGATAAGGTGGGCCCAGCTATGTACTATACTGAAAGAACAAGCAGGAAGGCTGTTGTGGGACTTCTCTTTCCTTTAGAGCACTGGGATCTGTCTTTTCTTTCTTTTTAGGTTTTAATCTATCACTTTCTTTGAGTCTCTCATCTCTGAGACTAATCATTCGCTTCATGGTCACATATTTTCTTATTTTCTTTTGTATCCCCATGTTTGTGTCGCTGTTCTCTTTCTTCCTGAATGAATACTTTATTGGTTATGTATTTTTCTTACTGTATTTACTTTCTAAATATAAGACTATACATGTTTTTCTAATAGAAGAGAAAATATACATTTCTGTATATAGGCAAATCCTCCTAGCATTCCTTTCTGTGACTGTTTCTTTCTTACTTAAGTGCATCCTTCTCTTTCAGGTATTGAAAGATATATATCTCACCATCTAACAAAGGGGCTATGCACCTGGGTCAGAACCTCCCAGTACCAGCACTAAACATTGGTGAGAAAAGAAAACACCTTTGAGATTGGCAAAGAGTGGGTACTTCTATCAGTCAAATCTTCAAATACAAGGCTTCCTCTATAACCATGTGTAAGTCACCTTTCACTCAGGGTGGGAACAACAGTTTCTTTTGATCATTTCCTTTAAGAACATCACATACCTCAGAATCTGGCATGATACCTGGCATGTGGGAGATGTATAGCATTTTCTTATGACTCACTGTGTGAACATGTGTCTCATTCAGCCTTTTGCCTTGGGGTTTAAGCTTGGTAAGGAATAATAACAGAGATGGACTCTAGAGAGTCCATTCCAGGGCCACATGATCACAAGTAATCCTTGGTTTAAGCATGTGCCGTGCTTAGACCTCAGGACAGGGAGCAGAACGATATCCCTGCAGAAGTGACAGGATTCAAAATCTGAGGTCAGACAGCTCCAACTTTAGTCTGCTCTATATTCAGAATTTGTACATTAAGAAAACTTTTGTCTCTTATATATAAGATTGGGTGACAGAATCCAAACTCCTGGGATTCCTGAGATATGATGCCTTATGGCTAGTGAATAAATTTAGATTTGAAATCAGGTATCCCTCTCTTAAGAACTCCATTACCATGAGTCAGCATTGCTAAGTCTAATGTCTGGTACAGACTTAGTGTCCTCCAGGACACTAAGATAAAATAAATAAATAATCTTAACTGACTGACTTCATGAGCCAGACTCAATCATGATAATCTGTGATGTCTTGGCCTCCCTTCGAGGCATCTTGGTCTCTTCCAGGTCATGATTTCAAATCACAGTCTTTCTGTTGCTCATGTTTATTGCTGCCATCTCACATGGATGGAGCACTACTTTCAGTTTTCCCTAGTCATTCTCTCCTTCTTGACACTCAGTGGATACCTTAAAGACATCCTGGCCAGACTTTATTACCTCTCAGTTATTCCTGGCTTCCCAAAAATTCCCATTTGGATACTCAGACTTAATTCTACTGTTTGAAGATGTGTCATGTAGCACAACTCTTATCTCCTTTCCTCCTCACATACTCTACGCTGCAGATCCAACCCAGGCTGGCTTTTCTGCAGTCCACTCCCTCAGGAGGAGGTCATTCGTGTTCCTTCTCCTTGCCTCTCCAGGTGCTAACTGCTCGGGTGTACTGGGGCAGGAAGTGGACAATGAATGACAGTTCTCTCTGTGTTGGCTGACACTCTTGGTAGTATAGATGACAGACAATCCAACTGGCTGCCTTCCGGGAGACCAGAAGAAGATCCCTGAAGGCTCTTTCAGAGATCAATTCCATGGCACTATTCTCTAGCATCCAAGATCTAGTCTGGGCCTCACCTCCTACATTACCTCTAGGGTGGCTCATCCTGGAGCTTCTTCAGTAGACACTAAACCCCAGGGAAGTTCAGATTGTCCATCAGAAGTCATGGCTATGTTCTGTAACATGATTACTCTGCTTCTTAACTCATTTATTATCAGCTCTGTTGGCCTTGCTGTGGCAATTAATCTTAATTTTCAACTAAGCATGGTGTAAAAGTTCTTCAGAGAAGTGTTTGGACTGTGGGAATCCTAACCTCATACTGGACTAGTGTTCTGGGTGTGTCAAATGTTGTTAGAAGGTAGGGGCCTATTAGAAGTGGCTCTCTGTGGTGGCCTTCAGGGAGCATGTGTCTCAAAGGAGCTTGGCTTCCTGGCTTCTGTGAGTGAAGGAGCTTTTGTCTTGCACTTTCTTTAGCCATGTTGGAAGACAGCCAGCTGTGGATTGAAACCTGAGAGTTAATGTTAACCTTTCCATTTTAAAGTTTTGAGTGTAGGTTTTTATGCCTCAGCAAAAGGAGTTGATAGACTTGCCTACAAAGGATAAATTAACAAGGCCAAGACTCTGTAGAAGCAGCTCCAAAATTTCTTAGGCTTATACCTGTTTCCTGAGTAATTCTCATGACATTTTGTTTACATGCTAAAGGAAAGACAGATGACCTTTCTGAAGAACCATATCCCATTATCATTTTTATCCTGTTCCAAAGCTCCATCTCTGTACATTCACACACTCAGAAGGTAGGGAGTTTCTAGCATCTTGTATTCTCGGAGTTGGCTCCTAACTGTAGTTAGGAGAAAAGAAAAAAACTCCCCTGCTCTGTGGTTACATTTTCTTTGATACTTTGAACTCTTTGAGCCTTGTTTTCCCTTACCATTTCAGACAAGTGAAGCTCAGGATGTACTGTGACCATGGAGGACACAGTCTAACATTGTTAGAAAGGAGCACTCTGGAAAATTGCTTATGAAATACTACAACTTGTTCTTGACAAAAACAATTCAATACATCCTCTTACTCATGCACTCCACAAGGACTGAAAACCTGCCATGCCTTGATTGTGCCACTAGAGCCCCACACCAGCCATGCAGGAAGCAGGAAAGGAAGATGCAAGAACCATCGCTATCAGGGACATTCAAGACGAATGTAGGACACTGATGAGGAACCTTTCAGAAAGCCCAAAATGCAGTTCAAAACCCAGTTATTTATCAAAAAGTGCCAACACTGCAATTAAAACTGAATACCAAAGTGTACTTTAGACAGAACAGCTCTACACTAATGTCTTTTGGCTTAAAAGAAAGACACAAAGAGTTCAGTGATATAAGCCACTTTTTACTGAAAGGTAAATGTTTGCATTTGGTGCACTTTTTTGGGCTGTTGTCCAGGGCTTGGCTGGTAGGATGCTGCTGGGGCAATCTGCTTGCATTCAGCTGACAGAAGGCTGTGAGTGTCTGCTGCAGTACTTGTGCCACAGCATCAACACCACTGACCTAGAGTGGTAGCAACATTGTAGAGACCTAAAGAAGAAAGCAGGATGGCTGGCCACATAGCTCAGCAGTTGAAAGTAGCTGCTTAGGCAGCTGGCCAGGGTTCCACCCCAGCATGCCATGCCAGCCCTGCCACCAGGTGGTGCAAGCCTATAATCCCAGCTCTTGGAAGGCTGAAAACAGGAGAATCAGTAGGAATCCAGTCTACACAGTAAGACACTAGATCATGAAGACCCTTACTAAAATGCAAAAATAGAGGAGGAGCAGGAGAAGGAGGAGGAGGGGGAGAAGAGGAGGGGGAGGAAGAAGAAAAAGAAAGAAGAAGGAGGAGGAGGAGGAAGAGGAAGAAGAAGAAGAAGAAGAAGAAGAAGAAGAAGAAGAAGAAGAAGAAGAAGAAGAAGAAGAAGAAGAAGAAGAAGAAGAAGAAGAAGAAGAAGAAAACAGGGTAGAGAAAAAACATGATCGCTGCTTAGTTAGGACAGTGGAGAGCTAGAAGACTTAGAACGAACTTTCCAAGAATCAGAAGGGGAATTAAAAATCTGAAGAACAACTGGAAATACAAGACACTATAGGTGTAGCCCAGTGTACAGAACTGAATGCATGAGTCCTTGATTTTGATAACCTGGAACCAACCAAAAAGGGGGAGAGAAAGAAGCAGGTAAAATCATAGGAAAGAACAGGTGATCTTCATGACAAGCTTTATTAGTAGTAAAGGAAGAAGGAAGAATTCCTTGCAGTGGAGTAAGAAGCAGTGAATGAGCACAGGAGAAACAAATCATATTTCTGGGCTCCTGAAGTACTTTGGCAGGATAAGAATGGGTGGGCAACACTGCAGGACCTTTGCTGTTTCCACAAACAGTGAGGAAACTAAACATGCCTGAAAGCTGAGGCAAAGGGACAAGTGGAAATGAAACCAAAAATGACAGAATGGAAGGGATGAGGGCCTAGAAGGGGCAGGTAGCTGCAGGACTAAATATGTCAGTTGTATCAAGATGCAACTATTTAAGCTGTTAAAAAGAAAACGGCATAGTTTTTATTCCTACTTGTCTGAAACAAAGTAGCCCTAACTTTTAAATAAAAACTTTTTCACTTTTTAATGGACAGAAAAAAAAAAGAACACAGCATAGTGTTTTGCTGTTCAGCAGGGATAATTCTTGCATGGAAAATCAGATTTTGATTTATATAATCATTTGTCTTCTCAAAATGTAAGCAGGAAATAGCATAAGAGCTATCATGCCATTTGGTTTTGTCTTCCAGGGTCAAATTCTCTCTCTCTCTCTCTCTCTCTCTCTCTCTCTCTCTCTCTCTCTCTCTCTCTCTCTCTCTCTCTCTCTCTCTTCTGCATTTCTTTAAGATAGTTTTCATTTAAATTGCGAGTGAATTAATATGGGTCAAGCAGCCCCTGGAAGGAAACTAGCTGAAGGGACAGTGAAAATCAAGAATGAAGAGCCCTGGAAAGACCTGTTTATTGCTGAGCCCTGCAGCTGTCCTACTTTTTCGAGCACCCCCATTTCCACTGTAAGATGGGCGGAGAGAAGCAGGCTAGCACCCAGGCCCCAAGAGCAGGGCAGACAGTTCCAGCACAGCATTGTCCCTTTGCAAAGAGCTCTGATGGCATTTTCAGAAGGCTTCACTTCCTAGACTGCTTGGTAAAACAGGAGTAAACACCTGACCAGGGTGACTCCTTTCACCTAACAATTTATAGGCAGAAAGGAAACATGAACGTAGTGTCTGCAGCTGCCCATAATAGCCAATCAGAAATGTCTTTACACCATCCCTTCAGCCCTGTGATGTATTCTACTGTTTTGAGGGCAAGAACCATGAGATAAGACAAATGTGTAATTACTTCTTGACCCACTCTTCTTACTTTTCCATTTTCATGAGATGCCACAATTCATTATTTGCATTGATATGTACAGAAGGATGGGGATGCTTCGTTGATATTCATTTATTCAGCCTTCTGTAATCTATATTTAATGGAGTACCAGACTGTGGCATAATAAACCGTTTAGAAAGATAGCTGCTGCGTACAGAGGGGTTATTGCTTGCATAACCTGTACTTATTTTTCATTACAAAACTAAAAGAGCAAAGCATAATTCAAACAAGCAAATGAAGTTAACATTTAATGGCTTGAAAAATGATAGCACAAGCTTGTACTAAGCCTGGCATTGAGTGGCTGTAAAATAAAAGAAAAGAGTCTCCCCAAAGTTGCTAAATAAAAGTCGCTTCTTTGTGCACTGTGAAATACAGATGCCAACGCAAATGAAGGGATTCTGCTTCATCAAGTCGTAAGCAGCCCCTTCACCGGTACGACTTGAAGCTTCAGAAAGCTGTTCGGCCCCAGAGGCATACTCTCAGTATAAGTCAAGAAGAATCTTCAGGCCAGCAGAAGGCTTTGGCGAGGGCCTCCAAAGCACCCTGCTGCTTGGGCACTGCATCCAGGTGAGCCTGGGAAGCCAGAGGTGAAGGCCAGGGCAGCATCAGCGAAGGCCAGCGTCATGACGCTGGTGCAGCCCAGAAGAGCATGCAAGTTGGGCAAAACATTTCCATCTACACTAAATTGACAGCTGTGCTGTTGTGCTCATGTTTTTTAAGGTCGTTTTTTGCAAGTTTACCATAGGTCATTTCTAGCATAAGACAGTGATGACAAGAGATGGTACATTTTATGTTTTCAACATTTTTTATGTGGTAAAATGAGAAAGTCAATCATTCAGTGTCTATTCACAAAGAATCAAAAATGCTAAGGATTATATTACTAGATTTCTCATTCTGAAAGGATGATAAAAAAGAAGGACCATCTTTGTACTCATGCCAATACTTCAAATTACTAACAATTATACATTCCAAAGCCTACCTCCAATTTTTCACTCTTCTATTACTTTTTTATTTTTTGTATTTTAGGGAAGGGTCTACAGGGTGTTCAGGGTCTCACTACTAGATCAGACTCATAGTGATCCACCTGTTTACAGCCTCCCAAGAGCTGGGATTATAGGCAGGTGGCACCATGCCCAGTCTCATCCTCCATCTCAGCATGCCCTGAGGGCAGGGCCAGCACAGCAGGCACTTTAATCCACTGGGCTATTTGGCTGGCCTTTCTATTCTATTAATCTTTGTTCTCCACTTTTAAAAATATTTGGCTAGGAGGAAAATATTGTAATAGATTCTTTGCTGGCTCTTCCTTTTCTCTAATAATGTACTTTGATATGGTATAAAAACAAAATATACTATTGCATCTTAAGTTTTATCTTTCACTAGGAGTGCAGTGGAAAAGCTAAAGGCAATAAATTATTGATTTCTTTCTATGATAGTGTTTCTTTTTCTATGATAGTGTTTCTATGATAGTTTTCTTGTAGTCTAAGGACTAAGGGTGAACATTTAATTATGAAGAGGAAGAGTATTAGGCTGGAGGTGTGCTATTAGGGAACACTCATGGAGTTTCTGCTCTCACAGTTGGATGCAATCAGACTCTTCTCAATCCTCAAAAGCAAGATTGCACCCTTAATTTATTAATCATTTCTAACCTACATCACTAGATATATTGTTCCAAATACAAGGAACAATAAAAATTTATACAAGCTCTAAAGGAAGCAGGAAAGGGCCAGCCAAGTAGCTCAGCAGATTCAAGCACCTGCAAGCAGGCACAGAGGCTGGGAGTTTGATCCCTGGCCCTGCTGTGCCAGTCCCGCCTCCAGGGCATAACTGAGATGGCAATTGAGACTAAGCATGATGGCATGCATCTGTAATCCCAACTCTTGAGAAGCTGTAAACAAATGGATCGCTATAAATCCGATCTAGTAGTGAGACCCTGAACACCCTGTAGACCCCTCCCTAAAATATACAAAAAAATAAATAAATAAAAATAGAGGAAGTAGGAAGAGACAGTGTAAATAAAAACCTGGGTTTTCCACAGCAATATACAAAAAATGATTAGTATAAAGCTGATTGGATGAGCAAGCCAAGACAACAGAGTCTAGTCCAGGCCTTCCAGGCTCACGAAGCAGCAAATCTCTGCAACCAAGCATGTGGACAAGAAGTGCCTGGCAGTTTCACAGCCAGCATTCACGTAAGTGCCCTATCTCATTAATGATGTGCTTTAATTCTTCTCTCTGTTGTACAATTGTTGTGACCTCTGATTCCATACAGTGCATCAGACTTCTTAATGATGACAGATGACCACTACTGATTTATGCATAAAAGATTCTTCCACATGTACACTACATGCCTTATTGTTATTTCAGAATGGACTTCTGCTTATAAAAAGCAAGTTTAGTACAAAACAATATACACCATGTTGCCCACTCAACAGCCTCACACAGCTCACATATATTGAATCCTTCTTTTTTTTTCTTAACAAGAGGCTACAATAAGCTCGTGGCCCATGTCGTGTGGGGCAGTGCAAGCCCACACTGTGACCCTGCATAAGGAGGATTCCCCGCAGGCTCTGCCCTGGGCAGCACACAGCCTCATTATTATGGACCGTTCACACACAATGTGCATACAATACCTCAAAAGCCATTCAGAATGCAGTAAGCACTACAGAGTAAGTGTAAGTTTCTGGTAGAGTCCCGGGAGAAGTCTGAAAAGTGAATTGTCTTTTGCAGTCTACTCTGAGCACTGAGCAGCTACGATTCCCTTAGCCCTCACAACTACTTAAGGCATTTCTGTGAGCTGTTTTACAGAAAATAAACCCAAGAAAAAGTTGCATGGCTTGTCCACAGTCACACAGATTTTTGATTAAAATCAAGTCTGAACGACCCTCACACTGAGCCCATTAGTCACTATCTGATTGAATATATTTATATTCATTGCATTATTTCAGCATGGTCACTGTGATTTTTCTACAGTTTAGGGAAAGAGCCAGTCTTAAAAGCATTTAATAAGTTTCTTTTGTTATTAGAAAGCCAGCTATCCCCCTACTGGGAATTTGCCCAGAGGAACTGAAAACATTGTATCATAGTGATATATGTGAACCTATGTTTATAGCAGCACAATTTGTGATAGCAAAATCTTGGAAACAATCAAGATGTCCATCACATGAGGAATGATTGAAAAAGATGTGATATTTCTATATAATGGAGTATTACTCAGCTATTAAGAATGATAAGCTTGAACAATTTATACTAAAGTGGATGCCACTTGAACATATACTCATAAGTGAAATGAACCAGACGCACATGTGTAAATATCATATAGTCTCCCTAGTATAAGCAGCAAAAAGAAGAAATACAAATGGAAATGTACAAAAACAACTAAAAACAATTGAGTCAGATAAGCAAAGTGAATGGCATATGCTGCAGGATACTAATCAGCTTTTCTTCTGGATGGTTAACAACCTAAATCCACAGATCAAAATTAGAGAAATAGAAGAGCCACAAGGCCAGCCAACATTTTGGCTGTAGCCTTTCAAGGTCAGTGAAGACTCAAGACATTGGAGAACCTGTACTGCAACGTCATGAAACTCAGTTGAGCTCCAAATTTTCTGAACAAGGAGATTATGGAGCCACAGAGGAAAGAGACTGATGATCTATAGTGTACCTGGTGAGAGTCACATGGAGAGAAAACTTTCTCTCAGGCTCTCACAGAGAACAAACTGGCCAAGCATTGGCCATGACTCATCCACATGGATGACACAGAGAAAGGATCTACAGAATAAGGTGCAGGACTACAAGATAAACCCTGAGGGGACTTCACTGACCTCATAAGAAACATGAAGTACATGTGTTGATATATAGGTCTTGCTCTATCTAGGTCTTATCCATCCAGCAGAAAAGTATATAAATGAAGTATACACCACGGGGCCATAATAATAAGTTGAGATGTAAATGACTATGGTCGACAACTTCTTCAGATAACTCACTATTGTTGTGGAATGCTGGACTGTGTTGGATTGTGTGGTAGAGTTCAGGCACCTAAATTATTTGAATGACAATGGAGTGCCCATCTTTGACAGGTATGGACAAAGGAAGGGGTATAGAAAGGAAGAATCATGATGTGTGTGTGTATGGACAGTAGAGTTGGGATAGATAACGTCGTGCTTCTACATAATTCTTTGAGAGGCAAGATTTGCACTAATGGTGGTTGAACAGGATATTATGCCGGCTTCTAGTACTATGGACAACCGCTAGGAAAATAACAAGGTAGAAAGTATTAATTATTGAATCTTTGATGTAATTCAGGTATAAAAAATAAGATACGCAAAGAGCTACACTCTATTTACTGATAAGAGACATACGGTACAATAATGTCTGTAAGTATAATATCATGTATGCACCTTCTATGATACCAAAACATTATGAAAACAGTTTGCAATGTATTAATTTATCAAATCCATCTTGTCAAGGTATCTTAAAACTGTCTCATTGATATTTGTACTTCAATAAAACAAAAATAATAATTAAAAAAAAGAAAAGAAAGAGTAAAGCAGATGAGCAAGTGTCACTGAGATAACCCTATGCTGAATCTTCTTTTTTCTACTTGTCAGTGTTGCTTAGCCTCCCAAGGCAATGTGTGCTGATGCAGAGGCTCCTCCTTATTCTCACAGAACAGTCATCTTTTGATAGATTTTTGGTGTCCACAGCATTTTATTCTATTTTCAGGCACCAATAAAGTTGATTAGTTTTGATGCCTTGTTTCTGTTGTCTCTGTCCTTCCTTCTAACATTTTTTTTTTTTTTTTTTTTTTTTTTTTTTTTTTTTTTTTTTTTTTTTTTTTTTTTTTTTTTTTTTTTTTTTTTTTTTTTTTTTTTTTTTTTTGTGGAATCAGGGATTGAACACAAGCCTTTGTGCTTGCCAGGCAAGCGCTTATTCTACTGAGCCATCATCTCCCAGCTTCCCTTTAAGATTTTAAATATATCAATAAATATGGGTTTATAAATTTTGGGGCTAAAAGAAACCCTGAGCTGTCTAATTTGTCTATCAAGTGAAGCCACAGAGTGACTAAGGAGGTCACACCATAATCTGACTGCCATTGAGTGCACAGCCGCCTCCCTCCTTCTGAGAATCAGCGCCTGCTGCTGACCCCCACCCCTTGCAACAAGGGGAATATACCACCCACCAGCGGCCTTCAGCACAGGCTTCCTACAGATAGTGAAGTATTTCTTTTTGTTCACATTTGGTCCTAAAATTAAACCAAATCTGTGACACACCAGAGCGGGAATGGAGGAAGACAAAACCAGAACAGTACTGCCCCCAACATATGTAAATATTTACACAAAATCTTTCCTACTTATCAAATTTCTCTACAGAAGCTTGGTGAATTTGGCCTCTTTGCTTGATTTTCCAAGATTACTCTTTCACTCCTGATTTTTCTTAGCAGCTTTATCCTGTCTCTAAACAAGGACTTCTGAACTCCTGTTCTCCATCCCAATTGGTGTGAGGTTTCCCATGAGTCATTTCTGCTTTTAAAAATGGAAAGAACAGGATGCGTACCACACTCTCCACCCACACTGTTAGGAGATTAGTGATGGTATCTCATGCACAAGCAGGACAGTTAATGATTTTCTTTGAGCTGAAACAGAAGTTGATCTCTGGAAAAGGGAAACAATGCTCTGTTTGCTTCCTACCAGGGATGTTAGTGTAGAGTTGACTGAGGACTTTATTTAAAATTTAGCAACACAATTATCACAAACGCTGGGCAAAGCAAAACTTCAAGCCTGGAAAATGAGAAATTCAGAAAGTAATGGCTAAATCAATAGTGTCTATAACCTGGGAGGAGGGCAAGCCTTATCCGCAGTATTGATGATTATTTGTCATGCACAGCCTTACTTAACACTCACATGGAGATGAGGACTCAAGCACTCCATACCAGAACACTCAGAGATACAGCAGAGAAGACCCAAGAAACGCCCTTCATTCTTTCCTTATGTGGAGGCGGTTAACACCATTTTCAATCTTGTGGTGAGAGACACTCTTGACTTAGGAAGGAAGTATAAATGTGAAGTTGGTGGCAACCCCCGAGCCTGCCAAGGGCACAGAACGGATGCTCCCTGAGAGTGCTTTGTTTTCTCTGCAAAGAGAGAGCAGGCGGAGCGGAGGCCTGTAGATCCGGTTGTGGAAACCTGGAATGCAGAGGCTGGAAGGGGTATGAGAGAGCTGAAAACAGGACTAGGGCATATAAATTTGCTTAGGAAGCACGGCAAGAAAATAAACTATTTACCAAAATTTGTGCCATTTAAGTTTGGTCCATGAGCACTGTTTTTGTTTCGTTGTTCTTTTTTTCTTTTTGCAGCCCTGACATTGAACCCAAGGCATTTATTTGCAGAGCTATATCCCTTTCTCTACTTTACTTTTTTAAATATATTTTGAAATAAGAGTCTCACTAAGTTGTTACATGGCTCCAGTTCACTAATCCTCCTGCCTCAGCCTCCCCGAGTCCTGGGATTAAGCGTTTGCAGCACATTCCTATACATCATCATATGGTGTGAAGAACTATCTTTTTTTTTTTTTTTTTTTTTTTTAGGAAGAAATTAAGATATGGAGTCATCTTTTGATGAATACAGGATGCCAAATCTTTATCCCCAGAACATGAAAAGTTGCCTACATCATACCTCTGAGATGATCCTACAGGAAGAGCCGCTTCCAACCCTGCAGCTCTGCCTTATAGCCCAGCACCTCCAAGGCTACCCAGCCCGGCTGAGTGGAGAAGGCAGCTAAGGCCTGGGGACAGCAGGGCCACGTACCGCCTGGCTCACACTCTCTCAGCTGTCCTGGCCGAGTTTCCAGAGCTGGCTCTCCGGAGGGACTTGCTGGCACCAGAGACACCGAAGAACAGACAGCAGCACCGCCGAGAGACCATTAGCACTTGCAACAACTTGGCTTCTAATAAATGGAAGAGCTGTGGGAACCGACAACTCAGGGCAGACACTGATGAAACAGGGTGAAGGGCAGGATGTGGGCTTCGGGAGACTGGGAGAAAGAGTGCCTTCTGCGGTGCCCAGCACTGGCTGAAGCAGGCTCAAAAGGGTGGGGAGGAGCCAGGTGACGGGGCTCCGGAGGCCAGCAGCAAACACAGAGGTCCAGAATATGATAAGTAATTTAATAGATAGTAGGGCGCAGAAAGGTGGGCCAGAGATAGCAAGGGAAGCCCTGGAAAGAGACTGTGTGTAGTGCATGCCAGCTCCTCATTATGTTCATTGAAGAAGCCTGAGCTGCAGAGTTTGTCTTAAATTCTGTAAGCCTGAAAACAAATATATCTATGATAAGGATCAGTGAGTCTATGTCGTTGTGTATGGTGGTTTCTTTTCCTTCACTTTTTCAATTGAGAATTTCAGATAGAATGGATACATAATAACAAGCTCCTGCAGAGCTTTGGAGACGCATCAAGGCAAGACCGGGATGACTGAGAACCCGCGGGTCTGGCAGAAGCAGAGGCGGAGGCCTGGTAGACCCTCGAGTTGCTAGCTGATTCCCAGTCATGGCTGACTTGAGTCCTTTTCCTGTCAACAGTTTGAAATGTCTCAGATCCTTCAAGGATAAGGAATAAATATCAAATGGCCTGGTGTTATACAATTTAGCAACAAACTATAAGAAGAAAATCTATGTAAGGCCTCTCTGGTCTCTGGGCTATAGCACTTGTCACCCTGGTGTCCGCCTTTTCTCTCGCTCCTCAAGGAGGAGCCTTGAACATACTTTCAGAGGACTATCTCGCCTTCAAGGTCCTCCTTCCCAAGAGGAAAGTGGCAGCTCCCCTCTAGCCAGCCTGCCCTGCCTGCTCCCGAGCACCAGCATGTTAGTCTCTTGGCAAAGCAAGTTAGGGGGCTCACACTGAAGACAATGACTGGATGAAGACACAGTGTAGAACTAGGGACAGCAATGATCCGGGGACTGAGGTTCGTGAGGCTTTGAGGTGAGTGGTGGCTGCGGTTCCAGCCAGTGTATTTCCAGTACAATCAGCAAACCGTCTCTTTCCCTACATCTCCCCCGCAGTCAGACCGATGGAGGCTTGTATCATCCCTCATCCGGACCACGGAAATAGCTTCGACTTTGACTCTATGTTTGCCTGGGACCCTGCGCAGGAGAGTGCTCATCACTCAAGTCAGCCTTCTTCAAAATGCACTGCAGTATTAAGACTTACCCCACTCGATCCCGCCCACGCCCGCCCAGCCCCAGAGACTGGCCTGAGACAGCACGGCCGACTCCAGCAGCCTCTTCGATCCTGTCCATGTTGCCAAGCTCCAGCGACCAGCCTGAGACAGAGGCTGACTCCACCGACCTCCTGGATCCTGCCCCAAGCTCTCCCTTTGAGTGGGAATCTGCATGACTCACCAGGCTTCCCAGATCAGTGAGTGTGTGGTGAGTCTGAGGGAGAGCCATTGGCTTCTTCCAACACGCACTACCAGGATCCCCGCCCCCAAGCCCTCCAAGCCAGTGACCGGCCTGAAATCTCAGAACACACTCGCCAGCACCTCCCCGGATCCCCGGATCCCGTGTCCTAAAACCCGCTGAACAAGTGGGAATTTCCCCTACTCCCTGGGCATCAAAGTTCAGTGAGTGTACAACTCCACGCTTGCCTTGTCAGAGAGATATTTCCCAGGGCCCAAGACCCAGCGCAGCTTGGCCTTTGAGTGAGAGCTCCAGGCCCACTCTGCCGGAGGGACCTTTCCTAGCTTTCTTGGGTTCCAGCCTGTAGACCCAGACCAAGCACAGGCTAGCTGACACAGACTAGCCAGTGAAAAGCAACATCCACTAACCTTTTCGGAGCCAGCAAAGCTCAGGCCCGCCCACCTAGAGAGTGACCTGCCTGACACAGGAGGGCTGACTCTGGCAACTTTCCTTATCCTCGCCCCAAAGCCAGCCAAGACAGTGGGAATTTTCGTTACTTGCTCTGCATCCCAGTTTGGTTCATGCTCGCCTTAACAAGGAACCAACAGAGGGGAACCACAGGAGCTGCAGCAAAAAGGAACTGAGCACAACAGCTAGATCCAGGATAGGAACACCTGGATAATCTCAAACTTAATAGACTGGTACCCGAATGTTATAAGAAACTATAGTTAAAGCTGCACCAAAGCTCTACACCAAAGGTCAAAGGTCAGTGCTATAAAAAATGACAAACACAAGAGGAAAAACACAATCCCAGACCTCGAGTCCAACAGTAAGGGCAGAGGACACGAGCTCAGCTATAATGAATGAATTTACAGAAACAGAAGCAAAGGAACAACAGCAGAAAGGTATAGAGGAAATAAAACGAGAAATAATTCCCCATATTAAAAAAGAAATGTCTGAATACATAGTATCTGTAATAAAGAATGAATTCCAGAATCATTGGGTGGAGAAACAATGCTCACCCAAAACAAGTGCAGAGAGCACTATTCCAGCTGAAACATATGAATTAACAGCATCTGAAGCAAAGACACAACAGCAGAAACATCATGAGGAACTCAAAGCAGAAATAATTTTTAAAACCAAAAAGGAATTCTTTGAAAAAAAAGAATTCTTTGAAATCATAGCATCTGAAATACAAAAACAAGTCAGGAAATACAGAGGCAACCCAACTTGGAAGAAACTCTGCAGAAAAAGAATTAATAACTACCTCTAAAGAAGACATGGACAAAAAAATTGAGATCAGAAATATAATAGATTCCTTGAATGAGCAATGCAGAAAAGAAATAGAATGCATGAAAACAGAGTCAAAGAGATATGGAAGAAATAAAAATATCAATCACGAGTCTACAAAACCGTTTGAGTGAAAGCAAAGACAGAGTTTCAGATCTTGAACATGCCAGTGAGGCTAGTGAAAAGATGAGAAAGGATCTCTAAAAAACAATGAGAAGGCAAGAAAAAATATTCCATCACCAGCAAGACGGCACCCGGATGAGCGATGTGAGAATAACTGGTATCAATGAGAATGAAGGAGTCAATACAAATGACATAAAAAGAATTTGGGGAAAAGCAATTACAGAAAACTTCCCAAAAATGAGGAAACAATCCAACATTCAAATCACCAAAGCATACAGAACACCAAATAACTTCAACCCAAGTAGAAACACACATAGACAAATAATAGTTAAGATCTCAGAAATCCAACACAAAAATAATATATTGAAAGCTGCTAGAGAGAAGAAGCAGAGCACATTCAAAGGAAAAACCAGCACAATTACTGCCATCTTCCCTACACAAAAAATGAAGGCAAGGGGAGCATGGAGCAGAGTTCTTCAAGTCTTATACAAAAACAAATTTCAACCAAGAATACTATACCCTGCAAAATTCTATTTCAATTTTGATTGAGAACTGAAAGACTTGCACAACAAAAAACAACTAAAGAATTTCATGATGACAAAGCCATCCCTTCACAGGCTGCTAAAAGATGATCTAGAGAGAGAACACAATGACCAAAACTCCATGAAGGAGAATGGAAGGAACCCAGTAAACAGGACAGACAATTAGCACAGGATACAAAGGAGTAACAACACCAGGTAAATATCATGACAAACATAAGTCAGCACATTTCAATTATAACCATCAATGTAAAAGGACTCAATACCCCAATTAAGGGAAATAGACTAGCTCAGTGGATTAGGAAACAAAATCCAACAATATGCTGTGTACAAGAAGTGGAGCTGGTGGACATATACAGAGTGTTCCACCTGACCACAGCTGAATACACATTTTTTTTTCAGCAGCACACGAGTCATTTTCCAAAGTAGACCACATACTAGTCCAGAGGTCATGCCTAAGTATATGCAAGAAAATAGAAATTATCGCATGCATATTATCTGACCACAGTGCAATGAAACTGGAACTAAATGACAAAAGAAACCAGAAAGACCAGAAAAATTCATGGAAACTAAACAACACCCTATGCAGCAATCAATGGGTTGCAAAAAAATTAAACAAGAAATTCAACACCACCTACATTTCAATGAAAATTCAAGTACAACTTACCAGAATTTATGGGATGTGATAGAAGCAGTTTTTAGAGGGAAAATCATAGTTACGAACAGACACATTAGGAAAACAGAACAGGGAAGAATTAGTACCCTGATGTTGCACCTCCGAAAACTAGAAAATGAAGAGCCAACGAAACCCAGAGTGCAAAGAGAGAAGAAATCATAATGATTACAGCAGAAATTCATTCAATTAAAATGAAGAAAACAGTTAAAAGAATCCACAATTCAAAAATTTCGTTCTTTGAAAAACTAAATAAAGTTGAGAAGCCTCTAGCCAACCTCATCAAAAAGAGGAAAGTAAAAAAATTCAAGTACATGGCATAAGGAATGAAAAGGGTGAAATAACTATAGACCCAGTGGAAATTCAGAAGATAATCAATAATTACTTCAAGAATGTTTACGCTCACAGAAAAGAAGAAATGAACAGATTCCTAGGAAGGTACAAATTACCAAAACTGAATCAAGAAGATATGACAACTCTCAATAAGTCAATAATAGCCAACAAAATACGAAACATAATAAAAAGCAAACCAACAAAGAAAAGTCCAGGTCCTGATGGACTCAGCTGAATTCTGCAAGAAATTCATAGAAGATATAATTCTGACACTCCACAAAATCTTCAAGGAAATTGAAAAGTAAACAGTCCTCCCAAAATCATTTCTGGAGGCAAGTATAATACTGATTCCAAAACCAGGGAAAGACACAACCAAAAAGGAAAACTACTGGCCAATCTCCTTCATGGACATAGATGCAAAAATACTCACCAAAATCCCGGCAAATAGAATACAGCAAATCATCAAGAAGATCATACACCACGACCAGGTAGGATTCATCACAGGGATGCAAGGATGGTTCCAAATTCGAAAATCTATAAATTTAATACACTATATTAATAGACTGAAATCTAAAAACCACCTAATGATCTCAATTGAGGCACAGAAAGCTTTATACAAAGTCCAACACTCATTCATGTTCAAGGTCTTACAGAAAATTGGAAAAGTTGGACTCTACCTTAACTTGATAAAAGCCATCTATGACAACCCAAAAGCTAGTATAATCCTAAATGGGGAAAAACTGAAATCTTTTACTCTTAAATCAGGTACAAGACAAGGATGTCCTCTATCATCCCTCCTATTCAATGTAGTCTTGAAATCATTAAAAACAGCCTTTAGAAAAGAGGGAGAAATACATGAAATAAGAAAGGTAAACAAGAAGTTAAATTAACACTACTTGCAGATGCCATGATACTTTACTTGGAAAACCCCAAAAATTCCACTAGGAAACTACTAAAACTCATACGGAAATTCAGTATCATAGCAGGATACAAAAATCAATATTAAATAGTCAATAGCGTTCCTCTACACAGCAAACAAGCACACTGAAAGGGAATAAATATAAAGAATACCTTTTACAATAGCACTGCAGAAAATGAAATACCTTGAGATTCACATAATCAAGGAAGTCAAAGTTCTTTTCATGGAAAATTACCACACCCCAAGAAAAGAGATTATAGAGGATTGCAGAAAATGGAAAGATACTCCATGCTCCTGGATAGGAAGAACCAACATCGTGAAGATGGCCATACTCCCAAAATTGCTGTACAGATTTAATGCAATCCTTATCAAACTGCCATGAAGATACCTCCCAGACATAGAGAAATCATTCCTAAAATTAATTTGGAACTACAAAAGACCTAGAATAGCAAAGGCAATCTTGGCCAATAAAGACAAGGCAGGAGGCATCACAATTCCTGATTTGAAATTATACGACAAAGCCACTGTGATAAAATCAACATGGCATTGGCAACGAAATAGACCTGAGGATCAGTGGAATACATTAGAAGATGAAGAGGTATCTAAAATCAAACTCAGCTATCTGATCTTTGACAAAGGGACTACACAAGCTCACTGGAAGAAAGATAGCCTCTTTAACAAATGGTGCTGGAAAACATGACTTTCTACATGCCGAAAACTAAAACTTGACCCAGCTCTGTCACCATGCAGTAGATTAAATTCAAAATGGATTAAAAATCTAAACATTAAAACAGAAACAATGAATTTCCTGGAAAAGAAAGTAGGAGGAACTCTTGAAGACGTAGGGGTAGGCAAAGAGTTCATGAACAAACATATATTCGCACAGGAATCACTTGAAAGAAACAACTGGGATCAACTCTTCTTAAGGAGCTTCTGCATGTCAAAAGAAATTGTCAACAGTCAAAAGACAACCCACAAATTTTGAAAAAAGTCCTAACTAATAGGCAATCAGACAGAGGTCTACTGTCTAGAATATATAAAGAACTAAGATATAACAGAGCCCTCAGACTTAAAGACCCAATTCAGAAATGGGCATCTGAGATGAATACACACTTCTCAGAGGATGAAATTAAAGAAGCAAATAAATATATGAAAAAATGCTCCACATCGCTAGCCATCTGTGAAATGCAAATAAAAACAATACTGAGATACCATTTCACTCCAGAAAGAATGGCTATGATAAGGAAATCAACCAACAACAAATGTTGGAGAGGTTGTGGAGAAAAGGGAACACTTCTCCACTGTCGGTAGGAATGTAGACTGACCTCCACAACCACTGTGGAGGTCAGGGTGGACACTCCTCCAAAGAGTAGGACTAGAAATCCCATTCAAGCTGGCTATTACCCTACTGGGAATTTTCCCAGAGGAAATGAAAACATTGTATCATAGTGATATACGTGTACCTATGTTTATAGCAGCACAATGTGTGATAGCAAAATCTTGGAAACAACCAAGATGTCCATCACATGAGGAATGGTTGAAAAAGATGTGGTATTTCTATATACTGGAGTATTACTCAGTTATTAAGAATGATAAGCTTGAAGCATTTATACTGATGTGGATGCCACTTGAACATATACTCATAAGTGAAATAAACCAGGCACACATGTGTAAATATCGTATAGTCTCCCTAGTATAAGAAGCGAAAAACAGAAATACAAATGGAAACGTACAACAACAACTAAAAACAATTGAGACAGATAAGGCAAAGTGAATGGCATATGCTGCATGATACTAATCTGCTTTTCTTCTGGATGGTTAACTACCTAAGTCCACAGATCAAAATTGGAGAAATAGAAGAGCCACAAGGCCAGCCAACATTTTGGCCCTAGGCTTTCAAGGTCAGTGAAGACTCAGGACATAGGAGAACCTGTACTGTAATATCACAAAACTCAGTTAAGCTCCAAATTTTCTGAACAAGGAGATTATGGAGCCACAGCGGAAAGAGATTGGAGTTCAATAGTGTGCCTGCGGAGAGTCACATGGAGAGAAAACTTTCTCTCAGGCTCTCACAGAGAGCGAATTGGTCAAGCATTGGCCGTGACTCATCCAAGTGGATGACACAGGCAAAAGATCTACAGAATAAGGTGCAGGACTACAAGATAAACTCTGAGGGGACTTCACTGACCTCATAAGAAACAAAAAGTACATGTGTTGATATATAGGTCTTGCTCTATCTAGGTCATAACTATCCAGCAGAAAAGTATAAAAATGAAGTATATACTGCGAGGCCATAATAATAATTTGAGCTGTAAATGGCTATGGTCGACAACTTCTTCAGATAACTCACTATTGTTGCAGAATGCTGGACTCTGTTGGAATTGTGTCGTTGCGTTCAGGCACCTAAATTATTTGAATGACAATGGAGTGCCCATCTTTGACAGGTGTAGACAAAGGAAGAGGTATAGAGAGGAAGAATCATGATGTGTGTGTGTGTGGACAGTACAGTTGGGATAGATAACGCCATGCTTCTACATAATTCGATGAGAGGTAAGATTTGCACTAATGGTGGTTGGACAGGATATTATGTCAGCTTCTAGTACTATGGACAACCACTAGGAAAATAACAAGGTAGAAAGTATTAATTATTGAATCTTTGATGTAATAATTATAAAAAATAAGATATGCAAACAGCTACACTCAATTTACTGATAAGAGACATTCAGTATAATAATGTCTATAAGTATAATATCACGTATGCACCTTCTATGATACCAAAACATTGTGAAAAGAGTTTGCAATGTATTAATTTATCAAATCCATCTTGTCAAGTTATCTTAAAACTGTCTCATTGGTATTTGTACTTCAATAAAACAAAAATAAAAATAAAAAATAAAAAAGGAATAAGAGTTACCCCATGATGAGTCAGATTGTGGAGCCAGCTATGGGCAAACAGTACAGGCAGACCCTACTGAATAGGATACCACTCATGTCCCCGTGCCAATCTTCTGTGACTTCTAACTCCATACCAGGGCTCACCGTGCACTTTGTAAGACTTTACCAGGGCTTGTATTACCTGCTCCAGTGCCCTGGCTTCTGTTCTGACCCCTGAAAATACCAACCTCCTTGCCTCCTGAGGCCTCTTGATTTGCCTGCTCTCCCCACAGGGCTCTTTCCCTCTTTTCCACATCCTACATCTCAACTTCCAAGTTTGCTGGCCTCCAACTCCCTCTAAGAGGGCTCTGCAGGGCCTGGATACACCATCAAACACTACTCTTACTTTGCCAACATCATAACCTGATCAACTGTCTTTCCAGCACTCTAGTCAATGTGTATTCAAAAATATCTCCTTTTAAAAGTTTTTCTCTCCTTTTTCAATATAGCACCAAACAAACAGGTTTTTGGTGTATCGTTAGAATTTGACTCACGTTTTGGCACTGTCTTAGTTACTTTTCTGCTTTTTGAGACAAAATACCTTACAATACAAGGTAAAAGAGGGCAGTTTATCTAACTCACAGTTGATGAATATTTCCATCCATAGTCAGTTGTCTCCAAGGCAGGGTGGCACAGCAGATGGGGCAAGAAAGCAGCAAAAACAAGAGCAAAAGTGGGGAGCAAGCCTTCTGAGCCCCTTATATTATATCAAAGTGGAGGCCGCCCTCATTCCCTAATCGTAGCACTAGACAATGAACCAATCACAAACTCTACATTCAGCTGCTCCTGAAAAGTGTACCTTCCCATGACCTTACAGGGCTTTAGGGAGACATCCAGACAGAAATCACAGCAGTCATAGACATAGTATTTGTTTAAAGAACAAATAAATTCTAAAATTTAAATTATGTTCAATTACACAATTATTAAATAAGATATAGTGTGCTAAAATTATTTATAAAGTAAGACATGATACACAAAAGCAAAATGTTCTTACTTAATTTGTATTAACTAAGAAAGATCACTTTGGCCCTATGAATTTGTATGTGCTTGTGCGTATGTGTGAGACAGAGGGAGATAGGGAGAGAAAGGGATATTGTTACAAATTAATATACCTATAGTTCTACCAGCAACAGGCCCCATTCAGAGAAAATTATACACTACCTATCTGGTTAGCAGAGTTCAAGGGTACAACCTAGTGGATTAAGAAGAAAGTTTGGAAGCAACAGCAGTGGGTACTCAGAGAGGCTGGTATCTGGTGCAGATGGCCTCTCTATCTTATCTATTATGAATGATACAGATGCAGAGAACTGTATTCTTCATAGCACTGCACCTACACATAGCATCATTTTCCTTCCAGAAATCCTAGGCTGCATAGCCTGAAGGTGTTCCATAAAGCTGAGCAGGAACACTAGAAGGGAATCATGCCAGTGTGACATTTCCAGTTCTGCTGTGACCGCCAGAACAAAATATAGTCTGCAGACCTCTTTTTCATTAGCGCGATAACTGCCTCGTTTTAAAACAGTTTATCCACTGAATTAATCTCCAACCTGTCTTTCACACAGGGCAGATACAGCACCCTTCATCCGTCTTCTTATTCTGAAACACTCTTATTTTTATTTGTATGCGTTCTGAGCATGAATAACGATCTTTTGTGCTTAGAGAATGCCATTCTCTGAAATAGCTCCTAGCATTTTGTAAATGTTAACACATTAGATCTCATATAGTCCAGGGCCATTTATCACAGTGAGGTAGGTCAAAAGCATCATACTTCACATTCTACAGATGGAGAAATTTTAGGGACTTTAACCCAAGGTCACTCACAGTTAGCAACCGAAGACAAGACCCAGAAATCCTATCCCAGAAGCTGAAAAACCCACTGTGCCCTCTGACTATTTAGGTGGCCTTCTGGGACATGTGACACAGTGATATCTGTGGTCTGCTCTTGATCAAGACCCCAGTGGGCTGCAGGATATGTGGTGAAGCACACTGCTTGCCCCCTACTCACTTCTTCCAGGCAAAATATGATTAACATGAGCATCCCAAAAAACCTTGGCTTCATTGTGTCTGAAGCAATTCAATCTGTTTCCATCCCACCTCAGTGTCTGCCTGTTTGCAGGGTGTCCTGAGATCACAGGGCCCTGTTCTCACATTGTTTACCAGCACAGAGAGTCTGTGTGGCCAACTACAAGGTCCAGCCTCAGGGAAGTGAGCTGCTTCCCATCTCTGTGGCTTTCTAGCAACGCGGGCGGGTGAGAGCAACGGCATTTGGCTTCAGAAGCGCTTCCTTCAGAGAAGCTGCTGCTTGCAGCTCCTGCTCACAGCTTCTTGTTAGTTAGGGGAGCCTCAGCCCTGCTCTTAGGACTTTTCAGCAGGTCATGCCACCCTTGTCCAAATCATCTAGGTTCCCCTCTTACTTAGCTGAATACAGACTTTACCTACAAGAGTCCTGTACTCCAGCGCTTGGAAGGGGACACTGCTGAGTAAGGACTGCTGTGTAGGCAAGTTAACCCTAAAACTGACTATCACACCCTGTTTCTCTGACATTTATTTATTTATTTATTTGCTAGTGCACTTTATATTTTTTGGTTTTTTTAGTATATAACTTTCTTTTATTTTGGCGAGTAAAAACAAGAGTAAGAAAAACAAAATCAAAGACAGAAACAGGGTAACGTACAACAATACACACATTACAGATTTTCAAAACAAGAATATCTGACCAACAGTGACTGATACGTTATCTATTTTCATCATCTGCCATTTATTTTTAACATTTGTAATGATTATACCAATAATTAAATTGTGTCACTCAAATATTTTCTCTTATTAGGTTATTATTCAATGTTTATAACTGCCTTATTTGTTTCTTTTTTATGAATTTGGTACAGGGTCTACAGGATCTCATTATATAGACCAGAATCGTAGTTGTCAAACACAACAAAAGGTCAAAAGTATACTGTGATTGTTCTGTTTTATTTATTGGTTGTTGTTTTTAATCTCTTCCTGTCCTCAATTTCTACATTAAACCTGCACTAAGCTTGTGTATATAGGAAAAGCATATAGTAAATTTGGTACTGTCAACTGATTCAGACACCCACTGTGAGTCTCAGAGCCTATCTCCCATGGTGAGCTGAATGGAAATGATGGTGCTGATGGAGGTGGTGATGAAAACAGCCACCATTCATTGCAAAATCATAGGGAATCTGTTTTCAGAACAGCTCCAAACACCATCTAGAGCTTTCCGTTAAGATCTCTGAGGTAAAATTAACATGTGGCTGCCATGGGGTCCTGATGTCACTGGCTGCTTTACTGATGAGGTGGAACTGGCCAGGATGAAGGCCGGGTGGATTGGAGATCTGTGTGCTGCTAGAGAAAGAGGGCTAGAAGGTGCTGGCCTGCATGTGGGGACCACAGCAGCTCAGGAGATGTTGACTTCTAACTTCTCTTCTTCTATTTTCCATAGAACAAACAAGACACCAGGAGAGTGAAACATCCTCAAGCTTAGGATGTGATGAATTTCCAGAGCTAATATGAGCTACCTGGAAATGAGAGGTTTCTGGGGCCACAGTCTTTATGGGGGCTCCTTTAACTTCACCATCTTCTTCTCTAGGAACCTTGCCTGGACCTCAAAGGGAGGTATCCAGGATAAACCTCTCCCTTTCCCAGATATTCTTGATAACAGAAGAGAGAGTCTCTTAGTAAGTTTTGAGTATTTTTACTGACATACAAGTTCATGTATGATAGATCTTTATAAATGTTGGTAGAACTGAAGCAAATAAAATTTTGATAGCCGTACCACAATTGAGAGAAGACCCGTTTATCTTATCTACCACATACTGATGACCAATCATGGTAATGGACATATTGAAGGTTCCCAGTAGTTGGCTGATAACTAGGTTAGAATGCTGTACTTTCAATTTATTCCCCATTCATAAACCCTTTTGTGTTTTACAGTTCTTTCTACTGCTGTCCTGCTAACTTAAATTGCACCTTTATTTTTTACTTGTTTCTTTGAAAGTATTTATGCCTATTACATGGAGCATCCTCTAAAGAGTGATAATATTTGATAGTGTGATCAGTCTTTTACATATTTCCTTAAAATATATTCAGAAAAAGAGTAAGAAAACTACTGATAAATTCGATTTTTTACAATGAATGTAAATTTTTGATATCTTGGATGCTGATGCCAGCTGTATTAGTGGACACAATTACATTTATTGAGTAATATAATGTTGCTGAATTGGATGACAGATTATTTGAAAATATGACCCAAATGACTTCCAATGACCCCTTACCCTTAAGTTTCTTAGTTTGGATTTTCTAACAGAATAGATTTGATATAAAATATATGTATAATTATAAAAAGGATTAGTGAGGTAGGAATAAAGGATCAGAATCAGAAAGACCCCAGTTACCCCCTACTGTCAGAGATGATGGATTCTGGCCCACCCATGTCCCAGGGCCCTGGATGGTCCAGGAGTAGTGGAAGGGTGATGACCTGGGAGCTTTTCACAGGTGAGAATCTGTTTCTCTAGAGTCAAAGAGTCAGAGTTTAAAGTCTTAAGAGCCCATCCTGCAAGTGTGGAGTACTGGAAACCGACAGGAAAGACTGGAGCTCCTCCAGAGATGAGGAGGCCACTGCCTTTTTTCCTTTTTCATTCTGTCCATGCCACAAGCCTTTTGGTTGGTGCCACTGCTAACTGGCATGAGTTGTAGCCATCTCAAAGCACAAATGTCAGCCATCCACAGACGCATGTAGAACTTTATTAATCCTCCTGGTGTCCCTTACTCAACTCGAGTAATAAACAATCAAAAACAGTCCTCATGAACAATCATAATCTCCATGTCAAATCTACTCTGAAAAATTCTCTAGCTCTCTTGTCCAGGGTTCTACAAAGATTCCAGGCCATATACCTGTGTTTCCTCTCAAGAATGTTTGCTTCATCTGTGGGACTTGGAACTTTGATCTCACAATGCCCTGGCCTGGTGCAAGTCATGTGAGTTTAACTTTAAGGGAACTTGCATCTGTGCCAGTTGGAGTAGCCCAGCTCATATTTTCAGAACCTGAGTTCAGAAGATAATTAAGTCTTGACTTTGAACTCAATCTATAATGATTCCCTTTTATGTGCCTCAGTTTCCTCATATCTTATCAACTATGTAGGAAGTTATGAGTCAAATAATAATATTTTAGACAATCTTATAGATGAGGAATGATTTGCATTTAAGTGACATTCTGCTGAATCTCAGTACTCAATCCTTTCTTTGAAGATTCTCAGTCAAGAGCAGGTCAAATAGATCAGCAGATTAAAGCACCTGCAAGCAGGTACAGGGGCTGGTATGCCATGCTGGCCCCGCCCCAAGGGGAGAGCTGAGAAGGCGACTGAGGCTGAGCGTGGTGGCCTGCACCTATAATTCCAAAGGTCAGGAGGCTGAAAATAGGAGAATCACTTTGAGTCCAATCTATGTAGTGAGATTCTGTGAACCTTGTAGACCCTGTAGGAAACAATAAATAAATAAATAAATAAATAAATAAATAAATAAACAAACAAATAAATAAATAATTCTCAACCAAAAGGAGCCCAAAATTAAGAACAATAAAAGTGTGAAATCATAACAAACAAAATCACAGTTGTATCTACAGAAGGGAAGTGATCAATGGTTCTTTAGAAAGCTTTGCTGGAACTTCAGGCCACCAGAGTAAGAGAAGCTGGCTGTTGACTTCCCATTTCCCAGTCTAATTTGGAGAAAATCATTCATGAAAGCCAAGAGATACAACATTTATCCAGGAGAACTATGAGCTTATCACAGTAAAGAATTTAAAATAATTAGGGTTTGTTTGCTGTATAGATTACAGGAGCAGTATAACCCGTGTACAGGGAAACACAAACAGGAAAATGACAGCAATGGCACCAGAGTCAGGGGCTGTCCACATGCCAAGTATGACCTGGAGGCCATGAAGGGCAATTGATATTGCTAGTATAAGCGGCATCTGTTCATTTGTACTTAGGGGAGGTGTGACAATGGCAACCAGAAATAAAGCCCTGTGACACAGACAGATGGAGGCAACATTCGTATCTCTACAGACAATGATAGAGAAATGAATCAGAAGGGTGAAGTGTACTGGACCTTCTCCAGTCCCACCAAGAGGAAGTAAATACTGTGTTTTTCTATACTGAGAGCGGTCAGACTCAGCCTAGATTCTTTTTAAATTGCTTTAGCTTTTACTCCTTTTTCCTTTGAATGTTCCTGGGATTAGCTCTTCTAATTCAAAAGCCTATAAAGAGAAAGAGCTGAGATTAATTTAATCAAAATTAAACTCAACTTCATTTTTAAAATTTAGCTCATATGATAAGAAAACATGGGCTTTAAATTTCACTTGAAGTAGAACTTAACCTAGCAGTTGAAATGATGTAATTAAAGCTTCTCTCGATGGGGTGCTCGTTTCTGCTGTGTCTTCATTGCAGCCTCCAGACATGGTCCTTAGATAGCTAGAGCTTTAATCTCTTTCCTCATTTACGTCCAATGGGAAGGAGAAGAAAAAGACTGAGAGCCTGCACTCAGCCAAGTCTCCCATGAATCATGGAATTTACTTTCCTCGGGACAAACCTGGGAGTGGTGTCCCTCCTGGACCAATGATTTTTACCAAAGTCTTCCCACAAGGGAAACTTGAAGAGCTGTCAACAGAAGAAAAAGAGAAAGTAAACATGTGAAGCCTAAAGCAGATACTTCAGTGTAGTCCCATTACAGAATTTCCTTTCCAAGGACACGCTCTGTGTTTAGAAGTCACTGAAAGGGAACAACCAAGTGGATCACTGCGTCTATGGGAATAGAAACCCCTTAGAGGACGTGAGAAAATGTGCACTTGTGGAAATGGAAAGAACCTCTCCCTTCAGCAAGGGCTTCTGAGGGGAAAAGGCCAATTGTAATGGTGTGTCTGTTCCTTCATTCTGCTTCCAGAGGGACAGCAATTACTACTTCTCTTGCATCCTCTGCGTATTGTCTTTATTTTATTTCCTATATTTCCTTCTTTCTTTTTTTTGGCAGAGCTGGGGATTGAACTCAGACCCTTGAGCTTGCCAGGGAAGCACTTATTCTACTGAGCCGTCTCCCGAGCCCGAGTCCCATCCTTATTTCTTGTATTTCTCAATTTTCTAGAGATTTTGTAAATATATATATATATATATATATATATATATATTTTTTTTTTTTTTTTTTTTTTTTTTTTTTTTTTTT
>PVKA01000811.1:85323-111296 GCA_004027165.1 Ctenomys sociabilis | reverse complement strand
ATATCATTTAGCTTCTGGTAGAACACAGTTAAAAACAGGAGACTGGTGCTTTCTAAAGCCAGTTTTTCTTATTCTGAAAAGCTTAAGTTGTTACAAGCTTCAAGACACCTTGATCAGAAACCGGTGCACTAATATTCAGCCTTGTCCCTGGTGAGAACCTGATGGTATGTGGAAATAGTTTCCAGGGCTGGCTTAGGAAGCTGGGCTTGTGCTGTACCCTGGTCTGTGTCTTTTTGTTGTTTGTGCCCTCAGAAATCATCACCAGAGAGAAGCAAATAATAGCTTAGGCAGGACGCTAGAATCAAAGGTTATTTTTATATAGGCTGATAGAAATCATGCCTGGTGCTTGTTCCCTCAACTGCAACATTGAAGCCAGCAAAGACCACTTGGGATTGTGCCACTGATTCTGAGGGACAGAGGGATGGAGAATGTCCAGGAGAGTCCTCCTGCCTCTCAGAATTTCTTTGATCAATCAAACTTTGAACTTCCTTCCCTTCCTTCTTTCCTTCCTTCCTTCCATTTTTTCCTTCTCTGCCTTTTTTCTCTTTCTTCCATTCATTCTTTTTCTTTCTATTTTCCTTTTTCTCAATCACTAATTAGACTTTTTATGGTTTATTAAAATTCAAGTGGGGCTGGGGAGATAACCCAGGGGTGTAAGCGCCTGCCTGGCAAGCACAATGACCCAGGTTCAATACCCAGCACCACATACTGTGCCAGACCTGCCCCAGGTGTTCTGAGCCAGCCATCAAAACCAGGCACGGTGGTGAATGCCTGTAATCCCAGAGGGGGAGACTGAGAGCAGGAAGATCTTTATGAGTCCAAACTGTGTAGTGAGACCTTGTAATAAACAAATAAATAAATTTAAAAACTTAAAATTCAAATATTTCTAGTTTCCTTTTCCCACTATATCAATACAAACCTCACCAAAACTATATGCCAAAGGTGTAGTCAGAATTTCACATGCCAAGAACCTGCCCTTAGAGCAATTGTTAAGATAACACAGAGCATGGGAAAAATGGAAAGTAGGTTCAGGAAAGTTTAGAGTGTCAGATTTAGGCACCACTGGAGCAGCCACCGTGAACCTTATGGATGACAAGCCTCTCCGTAAGCTCTGGACAGGCAGCCTGGGAGGGGCCACTGTGGAGAGAGGCTGGGGAGCCTGTGTAACTGGGATGAGGAGGGGGAGAGTAGTGCACACAGGTGGAGGCCCACAGTCCGCTTGCCACCTGCACTGCACCTCACACCCTGAGGCCTGTGAGGACAGCAGCATCTTCATGTACAGAAAGGGGAGATGTGGACCTACTGAGCTCAAGTACCTGTATAGTTTCACCCAACTATTACAGATGCCAGTGGAAAAATTGAAGGTGGTATTTCTAGAAAAACAGAATGCTTGCAAAGGTATGTCAGACAGCATGTCAACACAGAGCCCATCTTTATTTCACACCAGCAAACCACATCCATCAAAAATGCAAGCTCTTCCTCTTTTACATGGAAGTTGTCACCATCTATTCTCCTAGAAAGTCCTGTTAAACTGAGTTGCCCATTGCTTCAAGAATCTTGCAATCATTTTTGATTGACTGAATTATTTATTTATCAATTCATTCATTCATCAACACATATGTTTGTAAGCTCTATATTTGACCTAGAGATAAAAAAGCAAAGACTTGTTGGCAAGGAAGGTCTTATCAGGAATAGACTATGTTGAAATAGTTCAGAAACAGTGGAGTAAAGCCATCTGGAGGGAAGGGAGGAGGAGGGTTTTGACTGTGTAGGTAAGAAAAAACTTTGCCAACAAAACGTCAGAACAGTCTTGTAGAGTATCAAGTATAAACAATTAATCTATCTTATATAAAACAATATGTTCAGAAACTATGGCAATAAAGTAAGAAAGTTAATGCTATGAATATTTTATATGCATAAAATTAAATTTCTGTTGTGATTCTCCCCTGTGCTAGGTATTTAGACTTTTACTTCTTAACAAATATTAAATTTATTAATCTTATTTAAACATAAGTTTAAACCCATGAAGTTAATGGAATAAGAAAACAATAGATTTGAATTCTACCACTTTTCCTCCTACCATTATACTCAGTCTTCTACTTTCCCATACTGTTTCCATGTGACCTCTGAATTAGAGGGATTTATACTCCTTTTGAAAAGATAAGACTTTTTTTTTTTATCTTTTTGAAAAGATAAAACAGAAGAACAGTAGCTAATAATAAGATAGCAAATCAAAATCATGGCATATAGTATATTTTATATGCATTATACCTAATGCAGTCATATAAACATGGTATATAATATAGTTTGAGAAGGGGAGGCATTACTGTGGACTCTAAAAGCTCTGCAAAAAGCTAATTCAAACCAACTGCAGAAGACAGAAAGATGACCTGGTAATCCCACTGTGTGCTGTTCTACATCCAATGCCTCACATAAGGAGGTACCAATAATGCATTCCGTTCTTTAAGATGAGAAGATCTTTCTGAACAAGGAGATTTTTTTTTATTCAGCTCCAAGGTACAGACATTCAGTGTTAGTCTGCCTTGAAAAGGAAGCTCCTGGGACAGAGTGTTCATGTATTCGCCCTCTGTTCTGTAACAAGTAATTGCAAGCTAGTGGTGTAGAGCAGCTCACCTTTGCTGTATCACCATTTGTATGACAGGCCTCAGACAGCTCAGCTGGCAGCTACATGCAGAATCTCGTCACACTGAAATCAAGGTGTTGGCCAGAGCTGTGACCTCCCCTGAGACTCGTGTCCTTTTGCCAGATCACTGGTTGTTGGATAAACTCAGGTCCTTTCGGTTGTAAACTAAAGAATTCAATCCCTATAAAGCCCTGGCAGGACGGTTGCCCTCATGGCCAATTGCTTTTGAAGACTTGCTGGCCTTTGACCTAGAACCCACCCAATACAATCTTCCCATTAATTCTCAAGGTCAGTATGTTGGGGACCTTCACTAGACATGCATAATTCCTTACCTCTGCCATGCAACTTTCTAATCATGGGAGGGGCATTCCACCATTATTCCAGGGCTTGTCCATACTCCAGGAGGAGGATTTATATGAGGCATAAATCTTAGGGGTTATATTAGAATCATATCTATCATAGACAGGATGAAAGAGTTTTGTTAATTTATTTCACATTTATTGTCTATTTCTCATAGTACTTGGGATATAAATGTGTAAAAACATAAAAAATAAAAAACATCTTTTTCTACCTAAAGCTAAGGGAAGATGTTATGGGCTGAAACATGCCCAGAAAATCCCAATGCATATATTCAAATCCTAACCTCCAGCACCAGAGAAAATCACTATGTTTAGAGATGGGGCCTTTTCAGAGATAATTAACTTAAAATGAATCCATCAGGGTTGGCTTAAATCCAATCTTATGGGTCTGTTTTAATAAGAGGACATTTGGCCAAAGAGACACTGGGAATGTGCACGTGGGAAAACCCCTGAGTGTGTACAACAAGAAAATGCACAGCTTGCGGTGTGCAAACCATCACAGTCTCACAAGTGGTGCTGTTTTTATTGCCTTGCTGCATATTGAAAATATGAAGAATGACTTGAGAAAAAAAAGCCCAGAGAACATGCCACTAATTCAAGAAAAAATGGATCACATACTGTAGATTATTGAGAAAATTCTTCTGCAAACCATATTAACAGAGACATGATTGGATGCCAGAACAAAACAAAACAAAAATTGCTTTATCTCATGCCACTTTGAAATCCTTATCACTTCTGATGTGATCTTGGGAGTTCAATACCGAATACAGTGTTACGAGCATGATTTACACCCTGGGTGATGAGAGAACAGTCACATTCCATTAGCTGAGGAAGCCAACTTTGCTGTGTGTGTATGGGCATGTTCAAACTGCAATCCATTTGGGGAGGGACAGAAACTGCTGTCTGTGTCCTTTCCTCCGGGTGAATTCTAAGCCACTATTGGCCAGCACATACTAGTTTGCAGAATATTTCTCCTTGGTGTAGCTTATTAATTTTATAATAATATTTCATGTTTTTTCTTGTTAATTTAATTATTATCCTCAACATTTCCTTTGAGAAAGTTGTTTAAAAATGTTCCAGCTGACAGAGAAATGTGATTGATGATGTAGAGTGTGCCTAAGGAGAGTCACATGGAGAGAAAACATGCTCTCAGGCTTTCACAGAGAGCAAATTGGTCAAGCAATGGCCATGACTCATCTACATGGCTGACTCTGTCAAAGGATCTACAAAGTGTGGTGCAGGATTTGTATAAAAACAAAGTATAAAAAGTAAAGCCATATTAATATGGTGAGCTATAAAAGGCTCAAGTCAACAACTTCTGACATTTCCAGGCCTACAGATAAGCCACTACTACTATGGACTACTGGATTATGTTTGAATATTATTCTGAATTCACACACCTACAATATTTAAATGACAATGGAATGCCCTTTTCTGACAAAACTAAACAAAAAAGGTGATACAAATGAATGCCTATTTCGTATCTGTATATTCAAAATAGTTGATAGATATACAGCTACATTTTTTTAATTCAATGAATAGAAACATTTGCTCTAATAGTGCTTATAGACAGGATATCATGTCTGCATCTTGTATAATGAATAACCACTAAGATAACAATATGCAGTGTATTAACTATTGAAACTCTCCTATTAATTGGTTTTGAAACTGTCTCATTGCTATTTATTTCTCAATAAAATTATTTTTAAAAAATTAGGGCAGGCCAAATAGCTCAGCAGATTAAGGCACCTACAAGCAGGCAAGGGCCCTGCCCCCAGGGTATGCTGAAACAGTAATTGAGACTGGGCATGATGATGTGTGCCTATAATCCCAGCTCTGGGCAGGCTGTAAACAGGTGGATCACTGAGTCCGATCTAGTAGTGAGACCCTGAATACCCTGAAGACTCTTCCCTAAAATACAAAAAAATAAAAAATAGTATATGTATTGTATTTTTCTCATTCATTTCCTCCTACATTCATGTCATACATGTCATTTGCCATTCTTTTATTTCCTATCCTGTGCCGTTGCCTACAGATATCACAGAGTTATGGTCCAAATTTATTTTTTACTCAGTTGTTGGACTATAGTTTCAAAGCTTGTTATCTTTGTGCTCACAGTTATGAAATTCCACCTAAGTTTTCATATCCCTATGGGATTTTTCCACAACACACTGTATCTTGGATTTGATGCTTATAATCAGGAGGACTGTCATGGTATCAATACTGAATGTCCCCTGAAGTTCAGAAAGGAGCCTTTGTGGGATGATGCAGGCTCCAACCTTGTGTGTGGATCGATCTGCTTATGATTCCAGAGCTCACAGTGTTTGGAGGGAGGGGCTGCTCTACCCCAAGACATTTTGCACCCCCCCAACAGGTCCAGAAATCAAGGAGCCAAAGGATTATGGACTGAAACTATGAGCTACAATAAGCTTTTCTCCTTTAAGAGTTTATTTTCTCAGATGCTGTGTCACAGTGACAGAAAACTGACACAGAAAGTAACTGTTGAGCCAAGTTCAAATGTGGAAAAGAACAGATGCTGCTCATTGGAAATCCTATGTGTTTCCAGTTGGTTCTCCTCAGTTCCATGGGGAAGGATTATATATTGGCCCAAGAGGGAGTTTTCAATCTCTTTTATTGAAGAAAAATGAAAAAGCGCCTGTTGCCGATGGTAAAAGAGAGCCACTGAGGATAAAACTGACCCCAGACACAAAAAGTAGACATCAAGTCCTTTGGGCATCAGCGAGTAATTGTTGGTGTACTAGGCTTATTGTTGTAGGTCAGCAAGTCAGTAATCAATTCATCTCTTCATTATTTTGTTTCGTTTTGATTTTGGTGAAATAACCCAATTTTAACTAAGTCAGAAAGTGGAAGTTCTTGCAAAACAAACCAATGTGAGTATGTCTAAGGGCCACAGGAATCAAAAGCTGTCTGAGTGGTCAAAGCAAAACTATTCTATTAACAAATAATGAAATAATATTGGATTATAACCCAAAGTCTAAAACACATGCTGTACTCAGAAATCCATATGGATATAGATAAATTACCTCAAGAAAAGGCAGTAACCACACAAATTACTTGGAATTTTTTGTCCTCAGAGAAGTGGACTATAAATTCCTCCCCATGGCAGCCTGCATATAGCGATCTTTTTCCAAAGGAAAGTGGGAAGGACTCGAATGAGGAGATACGTGGCAATGAACGACACTGGTCCTGTGACCAGCTAAGTATCGACAGCACTGATCTGTACTGACTGTCTGTGTACCCCAGATAGGATGGAATCAAAGTCTTTATAGTCTCCACTCAGTTAATAAACCCTAGAATAACCCATGGGACATACACATACACACACACACACACTCACACACACACACACACACACACTCAGATTCTATAGCATTTGTGACCAGTAGTTTTCAATATTCTCAATTCATCAAAATAAATTCTGTAACACTGTTACAACCCAGAGAATTGAAAACAGGCAAGTATCTTTGTGATCAGCTGTATTCTGAACAGGACCCTGGAACAGATAGAGGATATCATGAATCTGAATAAAGAGTTTAATAATAAGATGGCACAATGTCAATTTGAGAAGTTTAGAAGCTTAACTAAGTGACCCAGTAGAGGGCCACGGTCCTCACCTTATAAACACCCTCATCCTGTGTAAGAGGAAGGCAGGCAGGTGGTGCCAGCGTGCACCCACCCTGAGGGCGGTGGCCTTCTTATAGTAGGAGAGAAGGGAAGAGGCACGTTGCCCCATCTCCTGCTCTTGCTGTTTTCACTCCTCAGGCACCTTGAGCAGCTGCCCCGGTGCCATGCCTCCCTGCCTAGTAGCCAGATGATTTTGGGCAGAACTCCTCACACACTGTGAGCTAAATATAGTTTCCTTCCTGAATTTTGGGTGATGGGTATTTTGTCTCAGCAATCAGAGCAAAGTCTCTAGAACAGCTAGCAAATCAGCTTCGTTAGCTGTGACCTGGGAAACTGCACCTTTGGGAAATGGTGGTTTGGGTTTATACAAAAACCTTCTGTTCTACCTTTGTAACTTTTCTGTAAACCTAAAACTTTTCTAAAACTGCTAAAATAACACCAAAGGTTTCCATATATCCTTCATCACTTATTTTAATGAACAGGAATTCTTATCTTAATATAATCACATTTGATGATCGTTTTCTCTTTTGCTAATAACTTCCTTTCTCTCATTTACTACCTTCATCTGCTTTTTCCTTTCGGATGCCACGATGCCATCCTCCTGTCTCCAAGCAGCTTGCTCTTTTGATTTTTCTTCCCCAGTTGGATCTCATGCATGCAATTACTTTCTGTATGCTGCTACGAAGTGAAGCATAATCTTTCTTTCCTTTCTTTTCATTATTCATTGGCTGTGGATCTGTTTTGCATTTTCTGTTTTCTCTAGTGCTGCTGATGTGCTCACATGAAGACATGGCATGGTCTTGCTACTCTGAGGAATGAGGGGACTAATCCTCAATGGCTGCTCATCGCCCTATTGGCCGCTAGGCTGTTTTCTATCAGTGAGTGAGCAGTGTGGGAAAAATCAATTGCTGATGGGTGTCGGTTGCATTCATCCATTCTCCTGGTTTTGGAAAGAACAGAGCAATGCAATTTTTCAGCCCCTTATGCAATATATTCCTTTTGTCTTAAGAAAAATTGTAATTCCCCAAGTCTTCCAATCCTTCCATGCTATGGCTCTCAGTAAGGCTCCCAGATCTCAAATATTACCACCAGCTCAGGCCCCTTGCTCAAACATTGAACTTCAGTAACTTCAAACATGGAGTTTCCTCTTCCAGAAAGCCATGTGCTCCCAGTATTTCTCTCGTCCAGGATATTCCCTGTACCATATTTTCTCTGGCTAGTTCTCATTTTTCCTTCTAATTTCAGAATAATTAATTCTTTTAAAAAGAATCCCATGAACCAACAAGTGCATATTCCTCTTCTCATTCTCATGGCACCATCTTCCTCTTCTATTGTTCTTATCACAATTATATTTGGTTAATATTTTTTTGCACATTTATCAGGTTAGTCTTTTTCCTCCTAGTAAGTGGAGAATCATTAATAAATGGTGTTTCACAAACTGTCTGGTTCATCAGTGTTTCCAGGATCAGTACAGAGTGAGCATCTTAAACATATTTATTAAGTAGATGAGTAGAAGAGACTTATTTAAATGGCTTTCAATTTAATTTTTAAGCAAAATGAACATGAAGAAAATATCTTCATGAAAACTCTTTAGGAAAAATCACTGCCCAGAAATGAAAATTAATCCTTGATGGCATGAGAATGCTTTGAAACGAAGTTGCATTTGAGGTAGACGAACTGCACCAACTACAGATTAAGAGTGCGAGTGGGAGCGAACCAAAATGAGGATGAAATGAGAAGAGGCTGGGACAGTAAAGGCAAAACATGGAAGGAAAAGAAGGACTTCCCTCCTCCTGCAAAGTCCCCTCCTCCCCCAACCTCTCCCTTCCTTCTCCTGACCACCTCCTCATTCTGCCCTCCTCCTTCTCCTCTTCCAGCTATTTTTCTCTGCTTTCTTTGTGTTCTGTGCAATAATTTTAAAGCAACACCTCTGTCTCCAAACTGACACCCACAGCAGATTTCATAGTAGATGGCTGATGCAGTGGTGTGACTGTGCCTGCCAATGTGGAGTTCAAAGAACCCATGCCTAGGCCAAGGTGAGCAAAGCAGTGAACACAAATAAATGATGCTTGGTTGATGCACTTCAATTACAGCTGATGCAAGAGCTGCTGTAATGGGTGATACAGCACACCCAGAATTTTCCTGGCCTCTAGGGGAGATGTTGGGTTTCCAAAGACAGTGCAGTGGGAGGAAGAGCCATTCTCACACAAACAGTAAAGAATGGGGATACCCTCTCACACTGCTTTCAAGGCTCTGTATGACTTCACCAATGTTCCCTGCCTACTTCTGTCCTCTTGGCCTCTCAGTTCTCCTTACAACTGTCCCAAGTCCACTGCTGAGATTGTATTTTTCCCTTTGTCTGAAATACCCTTCCTGGAGAACTCCTTCTGCATGGCTCCTTAGCACTCAGCCCTCAAGATTTAAACTATTTCAAATGCCTGACTTCTTGACCATCATATTGAAAAGTAGCCCTGTCCAGCATGTTGTCTAATCTTACTATTCTATTCCTTTGCATTCATTTGTCATAATTTATCATTAACTATTTCACACACTTGTTTCCTGGTGTACTGATGTGACATGCTCTAGGGACACTGACTTTTCTGCTTCCTTTCTCACAGTGTGTGAAAATCTAGAGAGTACCCAGCAGTCGCCAGTTGTGAGTATCTGTTGAATGAATTAAAGCATCGTTACAAATGAAACACTGCACAAATGAAGGGCAAAGAAAAGTGCTTACCTATTAGTAAGATCTTAGGTCAGCAGCACTTGTAAGGCATGAGAAATGGACATAAGTACTAGAGCCTAGACCCACACCAAATCACCAAGCCAGGCACTCTGACATAATAAGCAGATTTATTGGAGGTTGGAGCAAGGGGCAGGTTGTCTAGTGGAGCGAGACAGCTCCAAACTAAAGGGAACACGGATTTGATAGGGCATTTAGGAGAGGTTTTTTGCAGGCTGGAACAGCCAAAAGACAGCCAGTCTTTGGTGCCACCAGTCTGGGGGGACTTTTGATGTTCCCGGAAGGGAAGGTCCTGTGGTTTTGCTCTGGCTTGGGTCTGAAATACAAAGTTGGGCAGAGTGGTTTTTGTGAATTGGTCCTGGCTTGTGGTCAACAGGAAGTGAGCCTTGGGATGAGGATAAGGATGAGGAAGCACTTGCTGTTCCTTTGTCCTCCTCTTCCCTCCTCCTCCTCCTCAGTTCTCTCTCTCTCTCTCTCTCTCTCTCTCTCTCTCTCTCTCTCTCTCTCTCTTTCACTTTATTGTGACCTTGGAGAGCTATTCTAGGACCTCATGCATACATGCATGCTAGAAAAATGTTCTACTATAGAAAAGCATTACCCTGTCCCTTTTATTTTTGATTTTAAGTCTGCTACATGTCTCAGGCTCCATCTTGCCATTCTCCGGATTCAGTGTCCCAAAATGGTGCAAGGTCATGGATTTAACAGGTGACAGAATTGAGATTGAAAGTTGTCTCCTGATTTGGGTCCAAATTCATGCTCTAATCTTGTAATTGCTTTTTAAAATGTCATCTGATACAATTACTATCAAATTGCTACTGTGATGCTAGGTGTGAAACCCAGGACTTTGTGCATGATAGCAGATGCTATACCGACATAGCATTCCAAGCCACAATTATTGGCACATATTTTAAAATACATGTTATTTAGGAATAGTTTTAGATTTACATGAAAGTAGAAAAGAAGTACAGAAAGGTTACTACTTATCTCACACTCGCTTTCATCTACTTCAACATCTGACACAATAATTTGTAAGGACTAGGAAACTGACATTGGGGCATGACTATTTAGCAAATCACAGACTTTAGCTGGACTTCACTAGTTTTTCACCATTGTCTTTTCTTCTGTTCCTGGATATCATGTACAAAACAATAAAACATTGGTCATTCTAAAAAAAAAAAAAACCCTGAGATTACAGGCCTATGATATTCTTTGGTTTATTTCTTCTTTTTAGCATAAAATCCTGAATTTTGTGAAAAATAGACTAGCATACTCACCACTGACCAAAATCCCAGCATAAGGACATGTGTGTGTGTGTGTGTGTGTGTGTGTGTGTGTGTGTGTGTGTGTGTTACGGTTTGTGTTGAGTTGTCCCTCAAAGTCTCATGCAGTCATAGGGTGGACTTCTAGAGGCTCATGATCCAATGCTGGGATTATGTGTATAAGTGCTACATGTGACCCGGAGTGAATAGCCTGAATGCAGTGTAAAGGAAGGAGAGAGGCTTGCTCTCTGCCACTGTTGCTCTTGCTGTTTTCTGCTGCTGTGAATGGCTGCCTTCCACCACGTGCCGCTCTGCCTTGGAGCCTGCTGATTATGGACTGAAGCCTCCACAAACTGTGAGCTAAATAAACCTTTCTTTCCTTAAATTTGAGAATCAGGGATTTTGTCCCAACAACAAGAGAAAAATAAGACAACAGTGTGTGTGTGTGTGTGTGTGTGTGTGTGTGTGTGTGTGTGTGTGTGCATGCCAGTCTAACTGTCAAACTATGTATAGCAGAACCTCTGGAGAGACCTGGAGAGTCTTCACCCAGTCCCATAAGGGGGGCTTGATGGCTGGCAAGTAGAACCCGATGGATGTGTCCATGCTGGGAGGCAGACCCCGGTTCAGGGCTGAGCAGCTCGAGGTGAAGGTTGCAGAAGAATCCCTCAGGACTCACACTACAGTGGTTCCTGTGTGTGGAAGGCACATCTGTACTCTATGTTAGTGTTGAGACACCCTTCCAGATGTACTCACTGCAGGTATCACCAGGACAGTAGGGTGGGAAGACCGCTCTGTTAGTCTCATGTATAGATATGCACTTTCCTAGGAAAATTATACCGATTTCATTTTTAAAAGCATGTGGTTTTTTAGCCATGTGTATTAAGGTTTCACTCGTCTATAATTATATATTTTAAACCTTCTACATCCTTAATTAATGAACATGAAGGTATGAAAGGATATTATCTTGACAGTTTTGTTGTTTCATGAAAAACAAAATTTTCACATCAACATAATCATACTTTCTTAGTTTTTAAATTTTAATTTGGAAAGATACTTGGAGAAAATTAAGTGAAAAAAGTATTCTGTCAATATTTTAAGTATTTCCTTTTTATTATAGCTTTAAGAACTGTATTATTTTAAGAATGATATTTACTTGACCCTTACCCTTATTCTAATTTTAATAATAAATTTCCTACTGATTGTCATCTTTCAACTTGAAGTTGTTAATATATTTTAATGACCATCACCACTGTGTATAAAATATATCATTTTCTAGAATAACACATAATGTTATGAATTCAAAGGGTGATTAATATTTTTAAAATTCCAATTTATCAGTGTTATGGTTTGTGTCCAGAAAGCCCCACACATTTCAGAGGTGGCTGACTTTACAGTGTGACACCAGGATTGATTCATAGTACAATCCTGGGATTAAGAGTGTGAGTGCTTTCTACTCTTAGGACAAGATAAGATCTAAATGGCGGGAAGAGGCTTGTCCTGTCCCTTGCTTGCGTTTCTGTCTTCTGCCTGCCATGATGTTTCTCTGCTATGATGTCCCTCTGCAACTCCACTTTGCTTTGGAGCCAGCTGACTATAAACTGAAACCTCTACAAACTCGGCTAAATAAACCCTTCCTCTCTTAACTAGTGAGTGTTATGTATTTTGTTTCAGCAAAAAGAAAAGTAACTAAGACAGTAAGAAAAAGTATCACAGAGCTTGCCAAGCCTCTTCAACTTCTGAGTAGGGGATATGAGGGACTGATGAAAAATAATATAAAATTAAAGCAAACAAACCAGGTCATATGACACCTATAAAGTACAACTATTTGAATGAAACAATAAAATATAGAAGTGAGTAAATTATCACAGAAAAATTTCAATAATATTACTCAGCTATGTGTAGTATGCCCAAAGACCAGCAAAGTTCCTATAGAAGAGAAGAGAGCAAGTGTCCTTAGGCTTTCTCTGCCGGGGACCACAAACTATAAGCTGACACAGCATGTTAAAGGCGCCCCTAGCCCTGCCTACCACCTGTGCTGATTTTGGAATGCTGAAATCACCTTCCACTTGGCCAGTGAGGTTAGCAGCCAGGTATGGGGATGGATCTTGGCTTGTTCCCTTTAAGATGTTAAAACTGCCCATTCTTCCACTGCTTACACGGTGTTCCAGGAGAAGTGTCTTATGCCCTTCCCCATATCGGCTAATAAAATGGTAGCTAGCTGGAGATTTGGGGCTTTCTATCTCTAGAAAGCAACCTTATCCCTTTGATTTCAATCCCTAGTATGCATCCTCTATTCTGTCTCTTGCTTTCTCGTTCTGTTCCCACTATGTGCTCTAACCCAAGAAGGAGATTAGAGCCTATTTCATAGATTTTTAATAACTAGGACCATGGAAGAGTCTCTTATATTTATCACCTGTTGTCACATGTCCTCTCTGCAAAAACCATTTAACTCTACTACTTAAAACAAAAGAAGCTACTGACAATGCATAAAAGAATGAACTGGGATCTATTCAAATAATATTTTTTTCATAGACATTGATATTTGGATTCTGTATAATGCTCATGAGTCAGAAAACCTATTTCTTCTTAACCTTCACTCCCCCTACCCTGTAAGTTTTTCCTCATACTCTTTCTCCACTTTCTTCATCTTATATTTAAAAGTAATAAATGTCTTAATCTATGTCAATTAGAAAACAGGATAGTCAGTTATATTTTCCTCATATGCTTACTTCTGTATTTCTTTTTCAATTTCTTTTATGTATTTAGTATAGGATCCACAGGGTTTCACTATGTAGATTGGACTCATAGTGGATCTCCTATTTTTAGCCTCCCAAGAGCTGGGATTAGCCGGGCATGGTGGTGCATGCCTGTAATCCCAGCACTCAGGAGGTTGAGGCAGGAGTATTGTTGTGAGTTCAAGACCAGCCTGAGCTACAAAGTGAGCTTAAGGCCAGCCTGAACTGCATAGTGAGACCCTGTCTCAAAAAAAAAAAAAAAAAGACAAATAAAGAGCTGCGATTATAAGCATGTGCCACAGTGTCCAGTCTCAGTCACAGTCTCAGAGTGCCCCAGGGGCAGGGCTGGCACAGCACACTGGGGATCAAACCCTAGCCACTGCACTCTGCCTAAACAGGCACTTCAATCTGCTATCTGGCCAGCCCTCTCATATGCTTATTTCTGAGGGTCCACTGAGAACCCAACAAAATACAAGTTTTGTTATCCTTCTCTAAAATGTTTGGGACCAGAAATGTCTTACATTTGGGGTCTTTTTGGAATTAGGGATATTGCCATGATATAATTTGGCATCCTAGGGATGACACCCATATCTAAACATATATTCCAAATATATTTTTTACATATAGATAGCCTGAAGGTAATTTTATAGAAATGTTCAATAATTTTGTGCATGAAAAATGTTTCATGTACTGTTTTCCAAATTATGGTTTCAAATCAACACTCAAAATGCTTTAGATTTTGGAGCAGTTGCAATTTCAGATTTTCACTTTAAGGATAGATAGTCAACTTATATTTGAAAATATAAGACTCAAAAACAATTTTTGTGAACTCTTACACTTGACACCAAAAAGAAATCACTAAATCCACTAATTATATCTATGTCAGGAAATCTAAACAGAAAGAAGTGTAGGGGGCTGGGGAGATAGCTTAGTAGAATAAGCACTTGCTTGGCAAGCACAATGGCCTGAGTTCAACCGGTTCAGCCAAAAAAATAAATAAATAAAATAAAAAAGAAAGAAAGAAGTACAAATGCAAGTTGCTAGTAATGTAACAATTTCACTGAAAATTCACATTGATTTCCTAATTATTCATAACAGGATTTTGATTTTAGTTTAGTTGCTTTAATTTACTACACAAATAACTCAAAACATTGTTTTTAAACTTCACAAACTACTTTTAAAAATTGTATGAAAACATAGAGCCAAGAGATGTGACAAAATTTCTAACTCTTTTTCCTTTTACTTTAAAGAGAATAGAAAAGTAATAGATATGACATTAGAAACAATACACAATTTCAAAAGAAAAACCCCAAGATGGTAAGTATTCAACAGTGGTTGTTATACTGCACATTGCTTGGATTACCGAATGTAAGCATGTAAAACTGGTCAAAGTAAAACTTTTAAGTATTAGCTGCCATCTTCAAAAAACCAATAGAAATTACTAGTACAATCAACTTAGCTATCCTATGCTTATACACACTTGATTTTGCTCCTTTTTTATTTTCTTTTATCCTGTCTTTCATCCCTGTTTATTCCTTTTGCTCAGATTCTTTCCTTTTTGCTGTATCTATTGTACCTTTCTTCTCTTTGTTTTTTTTTGTTTGTTTGTTTGTTTGTTTTGTTTTTTTTAATTTTAGGGAAGAGTCTACAGGGTGTTCAGGGTCTCACTACTAGATCAGACTGGTTCCGCCTGTTTACAGCCTCCCAAGAGGTGGGATTACAGGTGTGTGCCACCATGCCCAGTCTCAACCGCTGGCTCAGCATGCCCTGGGTGGAGCGCCAGCATATTACACCTCTCAGGTTTCATTTACTCTCAGGTTTTCACACTTGGGAGACAATACAATACCTATACATGTGTACCTGATTTACTCCACTTAGGAGCACAGCCTCTAGTTGAATCTATATACCTATAAAAGCCTCAAGTTTATCTTCTCTATAACTAACACTCCACTGCATAAAAATATCACATTTTTTATTCATCCCTCAGTTGATGGACAATTTGGTTTTTTTCCAAGATTAAGCTATGACAAATAGGGCTGCTTTACATATGGGTGTGCATATAGAACTGTGTGGTATGAAGTTTTTAATTCTTCTCAAAAAAAAACTCAGAAGGGGAAGATCTGGATGAGTAGGACTTGTAATCCTAGTGTTTTGAGAAATCTCTACACTGATTTCCACAGAGGTTGTACCAGTCAGCACTCCCATCAACAGTGGAAAAGTGTTCCTATTCCCCCACAGCCTCTCCAGTCTTTGTTATTAGTTGATTTTCTTATGATAGGCATTATTTCTGGAGTGAGATGGAAACTGTGTAGCTTAATTCTCATTTCTTTAGTTTTTTTGTTTGATTTTGCATTTGTACAGGTTCTACAGGGTCTCACTATGTACATTGGACTCATAGTGATCCTCTTGTTTCCAGCCTCCCAAGAGGCAAGCCAGAGATTGAAACCCAGCTGTTGCACTCTGCCTAAGCAGGTGCTTTAGTCCACTGAGCTATTGCATTTCTTGAATGACCAGTGCTGTTTAACATTTCTTCATATTTATTTAACATTTGTATTTCTTTGTCTGAGAAGCATATACTCAGATGACCAGTTTTGGATTGGGTCTGTGAATACTGAGTATCTGATCTATTATAGTTCTTTATACATTCTAGATAGAAGCATTTTGCTTGAATGACTGCTGGTTAAGTTATTTTTCCAGGTTGTGGGTTCTCTTTTGACTCTGTTGATGACTTCTTTTGATGTCCAAAACTTTTCACTAAGAAGTGTCCCAAGTTGTTGATTCTTTGAACTATTTCCCATGTAGGTTTTTTTTTAATGAACTATCTGTTTACCACTATGGCTTCAATAAATCTACCTACTTTTCTTCCAGTAGATTTACTATTTCCATTGTAACTTTAATCCAGTTGACTTTAGTTTAGTGAATGGTGATAGACCTTGATCCAGTTTTAGTTTTTAGCATGTGGACAGCCAGTTTTTCCAGTGCCATTTGTTAAAGAGGCTGTCTTTCTTCCAGTAAATCTGTTTGGCCCCTTTGTCAAAGATAAGGTGGCTGAGTGCATTTGTAATTTTTTCTGCATCTTCCAATCTGTTCCATTGATCCATAGATCAGTTTTCTACCAGTACCATGATGACTTTTTCACTATAACTTCTGTGATGCCTCCTGCCTTTCCTTTGTTGGCCAGGACTGTCTGTGCTATTCTGTGTCTTTCCTGGTTCCCAATGAATTTTAGGATTTTTTTTCTAGATCTATGAGTCATGCTGATGGTATTTTGATTAAACTTGTATTAAATCTGTATAAGAGTTTTGGAAGCATAGACATTTCACAATGTCCATTCTTCCTATCCATGAGCAAATAATATCTTTCCATTTTCTGAAATCCTCTTCAATCTTTTTTTTTTTTTTTTTTTTTTTTTTTTTTTTTTTTTTTTTTTTTTTTTTTTTTTTTTTTTTTTTTTTTTTTTTTTTTTTTTTTTTTTTTTTTTTTTTTGTCTTTTTGAGAAAGGGTCTCACTATGCAGTTCAGGCTGGCCTTAAGCTCACTTTGTAGCTCAGGCTGGTCTTGAACTCACAACAATACTCCTACCTCAGCCTCTTGAGTGCTGGGATTACAGGCATGCACCACCACACCTGGCCCTCTTCAATCTTTTTAAGGGTATTATAATTTCACTGTATAGCTTTTTTACTTCATTTGTTAGATTAATTCCTTTTTTGATTTTTTGGATGTTATTTGGAAGATGTTGTTTCTCTAATTTCTCTCACAGTGATTTTGTGGTTTATGTACATTAATGCTATTAGTTTTGGGGGGGTTGACTTTGCATCCTGCTATGCTACCAAGTTTATTTATTAATTCAAGGAATCTCTTTGTTCAATTTTTTGGGCCTTCCATATAGAGTATCATGTTAGCTGTAAATAAAGATAGTTTACCTTATTATTTTCCAACTATTTTTCCTTTTATTTCTCTCTTATAAAATTGCTCTAGCTAATGTTTCCAGATCTATATTGAAAGAAGTGGTGATAGAAGACATCCTTATGTTGTTCCTGATTTTAGAGTTGAAGCTTTCAGTTTTTGTCCATTAGGAATGATGCTAGCTTTTGGTTTGTTATAGACGGATTTTATCAAATTGTGGTAAAGGCATCCTTTTCAATTTTCTGTAGTGCTTTTACTATGAATGAGTATTGGACATTGACAAAATTGTTGAGGATTTTTGCATTTCTGTTCATTAGGGAGATTGGCTTACTGTTCTCTTTTCTGGTTGGCACTATCTCTGGTTTTGATATCAGTGCAATACTTGCCTCCAGAAATGAATTATGGAGTATTGCTTCCCTTTCAATCTTATCAAAGAGTTTGAGGAGTATTGGAAATAGATCTTCTCTAAATTCCTTGGAGAATCAGCCATGAATACATCAGGATGTGGCATTTCTTTGTTGGTAAGTTTTTAATTACATTTCCAGTTACATTGACTGATACATGATTGTTCAAATTTTTATTTCTTCTTCATTCAGTTTTGGTAATTCATGTATTTGTAGGACATTGTCCATTTCTTCTTTGTTTTATATACCGTGAGAGCAAAAACTTTCAAAATAGGTATTGCTGATCTTCTGAATTTCCACAGAATTGGTAGTGATTTCACCCTTTCTATTCATTACTGCTTGCATTTGAGATCGTTCTGTCCTTTATTTGATGAGGTTGACTAGGACTTTATCAATTTGATTTAATCTTTCAAACAACAATCTCTTTGATTCATTAATTATGTATCATGTTTCTTTGTCTTAATTGCATTAATTTTGCTCTGATATTTATGATTTCCACCCTTTTGGGGGGCTTGGGCTTGAATTGTTCTTTTTTTCTAGAAGCCTGAGGTGTAGCTTTGGGGGTTTTATTTGTTCTTGTCTGTTTTATTAATGAACCACTGTAAATTTCCCTCTAAGAACTTTCATGGCATCCTATAACTTCCTTTAAGTGATGCTTGAATTTTTGTTTCATGGTAGATATTGTTTAATTTCTTCTTTAATTTTACCTGTGAGCCATTGATTGTTCATGAGGGTGTTATTTAATTTCCGTTTTTTAAATAGGATTTTGCAGTTTCTTTTTTCCTTAATTTCCAGCTTCACTTCACTATGATCAAATAATATGCTTGGGCTAATTTCAAATCCCTTGCATTTACTATATCATGTTCTATGGACATGGATATAGTCCAATTGAGGGAACATTCCATGTGCAGCTGAAAAGAACATGTGTTTAGATATGGGGTGGAACAGTCTATAAATGTGTAAAAAGACTAGCTGTTCAAATGTTTTATTCAGTCCTGCTACCTCTTTGCTATTTTTTTGTCTAATTGATTTATCTCTTTGAGATGAGATTTTAAGATCCCTAATTAAGATTGTGTTGTTGGTTATTTGATTTTTCACGTCCTTCAAAATTTGTCTTAGGCCAGACATGGTTGGGCTCACTGTAACCCCAGCACTCTGGCAGGCTAATGCAGGAGTATCTTTGTGAGTTCTAGACAAGCATGGGTTATAAAGTGAGTGCAAGGCCAGCCTGAATTGCATAGTGAGAACTTGTCTCTAAAAGTAAAAAAAAAAAAAAAAAAAAAAAAAGAATGAAAATTTGTCTTATATAATTAGATGCTCACATATCTGGTGCACACATATTTATTATTTTTATCCCTTCCTCTTGAAGTTTTCCCCTAAAAAGTATGTAGTTCACATTGTCTGCAAACAGAATAGCTGCCCCAGTTTTTTGTGAGCTTCTGATACATGGAGTATTGTTTTCCATCCTTTGACTTTCAGCCTATGAATTTCCTTTTGAGTTCAATATTTCAGCATCTCTCTCTCTCTCGCTCTCTCTCTCTCTCTCTCGCTCTCTCTCTCTCTCTTTCTCCCTCTCTCATACTTTAGGACAGAGTCTACAAGTTCTACACGGTTTCATTGTGTAGATCAGACTCATAGTGATCCTCCTGTTTATAGTCTCCCAAGTGCTGGGATTACAGGTGCTCGCCATCATGCCCAGTCTCAATTGCTGCTTCAGCCAAGGGGCAGGGCTGGCACAGCAGGCTCACGAATTGAACTCCTGGTCCCTGCATATGCCTAAGCAGGCACTTTAATCCACTGAGCTATTTGGCTGGCCCTGTTTTTTCTCTTTTCTTTCTTTTTTTTATCAGTATGCTGCTTGTATGCAGCATATTGTTGGATTTTGTTTCTTGCTCCACTGTGCTGACCTATTTCCTTTAATTGGTGAATTGAGGTCATTTAAATTGATGGCTATAGCTGATATCCATTGACTTGTCTTTGCCATGTTATGTGCCCACTGTTGGTTCCTTACTCTTTCTCTGGGTTTAATTGCTTGCCCTGTTTGATGGTTTTCATGTTCTTGGAATTGTGATGATTTTGATCCCTTTTGAGGATACCCTTTAGTACTCTTTGTGGGGATGGTTGGTGGTCATGAATTTATTTGCTCATTGTCTGAGAAGTACTTTACTTCTCTATTAATTTTGAAAAATGGTTTTGCATTGTACTCAATGTGGGTTGGAAGTTGTTTTCTTTCAGGACCTGAAATAATTCACTCCAAGTTCTTCTTGATTTGATGGTACGTGTTGAGAAACCTGCTGTGCTTCTGATGGGCTTTCCTTTTCATGTGATCTATTTCTTTTCTCTAATAGCTCCTTATATGTTGTTCTATATGCTGAATTTCTGGGATCTTGATTATTATCTGTTGATGCTAATTGGCATTCTATATGCTTCACTTATCTATATGTCAGATTCTTTTCCCATGTTTGAGAAATTTTCTGCTACTCCTTGTACAAACAGACTGTGTGTCCTTTGTGTTGGCTCTTGCTGTTTCTTTGACACCTTTCAGCCTTATATTGTTTTTTCTTGGCATCATCATGGGGTATTAGATTGTTACTTCTTGGTTGCTTGTCATTTCTAAAAGATCATTCCTTTCCTGATCACTAGTAGCAATATTGTCTTTGCGGTCTAAAAGTCTATCTTCAGTATCATTCAAATGACTTTGCCTGCTTTTAATGCAACTTTTAATTTCCTGTATCCTTTTCAATCTATTTCACACCTTGTTTCTTTACTACATTGTTCTTCCAAGCTTTCCATCATTATTCTATGTGCCTCTATTTTTTATTATTCTCTTCTTTAGATGTGTTCAGCAAATCCTTCAGTATGGTTATCATTTCTTTTTTAAAAATGTATGTGTTTGTTTGTTTGTTTTGCCTGAGAGATTATTTCTGATCTGATTTGCTCTATATCCATCTGGAATTGTTTACTTCAGTTACAATTATTTCAGAGATTTCAGTTGTGTGACCTCCACGTTCTACTTTTCTCTTGGGCTTGTTTTGTGTGGGCTGTGGGCCTGAGATTGCATTTTTCTTTTTTGTATTGTCATTTACCATTTCAGAAAGCACTCTTTATTTTGACTTCTTTGAAATTTTGATAATAGGCAGTTATAGCTCTACCATCAAGGTCACTCTAGGAAATGCCTGTTCTTCAGGAATATTTTCTGTGTGTTGGAGGTTCTTGGTTTGTGTCTGTCCTGAGATCCTGCCTTCCCAATTAATTGAGTGAGGTGCTGTTTTCTGTTTGGCACTGTCTTCCATCTTTAGGTATAAGGCGTTGGTGGGATTATTACTATAGTGGTTCCAAATATTGTTACCCAAGGGTGAGCAAGTGGTTAAAACAGATATGATATCCTAGCTGCAGAAATACAATTAGCAATAATAATATCATCAAGTAAAATTTAGAAATTGGCAAGTTTTGATAACAATTTGTACTTTAGATCACAGGAGCAAAGTCTGTCATTATATGACAGGGCAAATCACAAAATGGGAGTTTGTATGTGAAGTTTTCCCCTTGTTACAGTGGATTTACCCTGGGTTCCTCTGGCTGCACTAATTTCCAGATTCCAGGTGTTTCACTTTATGTAGGATGATGGCACAGGCACCTGACTGCTCTGGCCAAGCTACTTACCCAGGGTCCTCAGCATTCTCACACCAATTGCTGGTCCCTTGATTCAAGGGAATGGGCTGAGTACCTCCATTCCTCTGGCCAAGCTAGTTACCCCTGTCACCCAATTTTGAATAAGACCAAAACCAGTGTGCACAACAATGACTGATAAACACAATTTCTAATATTTGAAAGCATGGATTAGAAAAAACGTTGTGCAAGAGCATGTACACAGAAAGGACTCTGACATACAACCTACAACAACATGGCCAAGAAATCAACACATTTTCTACAGTACTCAGTCAAGGACATTGACCCACACATAAACCCTCACATGAGGGAAATCAGAATGACATCTCTAGCAACCAGGAAGCTAAATAACTTTTGTAACAATCAACTGAAAATGGCTAGGTTTTGATCAAGTACTTATGATTTACTAATTTACTTCCTTATTTTAATCTTAGAGACAACAGGAAAAGGGAAATATACCCCTTTAAAGTCACCATGGGTAGCTTCATAGTGACACCATTTTCTCTCAAGAGAGAGCTGAAGCTTTCTATTTGTGCAGGACAAAACTTACATAAGCTCTGCCTCACCTTCGAGTTTCTTCCAACACATGAGTGATGATGGTTTCCTCCCTCACTATAGAAAACTCTGAACAGACTTTTTGTGTTTTTCTTTGGCCTATCTTCATTTATTTTCATACAACACAAATTTGAAAATACATCCATTAATGGACTAAATTCTAAATAAATTTCAATAAGCTCACTCAACAAAAATTAACTTAGAGTCCTATGATTATTGCTACTCAGCAGGACTAAAATGTCTGTTGCATTTTTATAATAAATTTTCTTTAGAATATCTTTGAAAAGAGAAAGATCTCTAGTATTTACAAGGTGCTTCTTTTCCCCTATTCATGCCAATGTGAACATCACAGGTTCTCACTAACTCTCTTTGAGGGAATATTCAGCCCAACTAAAGACTCCACATTTTGCTCCTAGCTGCCTTCCCATAGCAATATTCTGAGAGTAAAATCTCTGTAAAACAAATGAGCAGAAAAATGTACCTGTCTGTCTCACACTTTGCAGCTCATTCTGGGAGTCCAAAGCCCATGAACAGTCACAGTTCATGATTTGGTAACACTGAGATGCAGGAAACAAGAAAGAGAAGGAGGCTGAGTTCACAAATCGAATGCAGCAATCCTATTCGATCTGACTTTACATTGTCAAATGCATTTCAGCACAAAAATTTCCAAATTATTGACTGAACATGCACTAAAACTTATTATTTGCATATTTAGAATTAAAATTCAACTTACTAGTATGCTCAACCTAGTAACTTAAGGTTAGCGGGCATTTTTCTATTCCTTTCATGAAATCCTTACCATAAGTATTGATATTCTTATCATATGATACTTAGAGCTATGATATTTAATTTCCAAATGTTTGCTTTTCTGAGAAATAGTCTTTTATGACTTTTAATAGAATGATAATGCCTATCAAATGAGTTACCTCCATAAAGTAAACATAAAATTGTATTATCAAAATTTTAACAGAGGACCAGGGAGATGGCTCAGTAGAATAAGTGCTTGCCTGGGAAGTGCAAAGGCCTGAGTTCCATCCCCAGTTCCACCCCCCCCCCAAAAAAAATAGATATCTGATGTTTTCTAAGGTATAAAATATGATAATGATGAAATACACATGCAAAGAATTCTAAAGGCTACAGTGACAGCATAAGTTGCACAGAACTGAAGATCACAAAGGAAAAATGGCACTGAAAGGGAAAAAAAAACAAAGAAGGAAGGGAAAAAAGACAGTACATATATATACAGGATAGCTTAGATAATTACATTGGTGATTTCTGCTTATCTGTTGAAAGAAGCATTTAATGCTTTTTATTTCTCCTTTTCAGTACCTTATAATTTTTAAAATCAATTTTGCGTGCTTATATTTGGTAATCTAAATAACTACTTTGAAAACAACATTATACAATATAACACACAGTGTTGAATTCCTATTATTCAGTTAATGACATTCGGTATTGTTTTACTTTTTTTTCTTCTTTTTAAAAATAAAAAGACTGGCTGGGGAGATGGCTCAGTAGAATAAGCGCTTGCCTGGCAAGCACAATGGCCTAAGTTCAATCTCCAGTATTGCATAAATAAATAAATAATAAAAAATAAAAATGACACTGTGGAATAAAGCAGATAAAATCCAGACAAGAAGTCATTACTAAAAAAAAGGAACCATACTCACACATCTTTATGGGTTTTCCCCTATATATATATATTGTCCCCAGACTGAAGAAAAGCAGTTGTATGGCTTAGAAGTATTAAAAGAAAGAGTTCAAGACTACCGAAGAAATTGACATTTGGGGGAACATTCTGGAAAAAATAAAAGTACAAGGAGAAGAAATCTAAATTTGCAAATAATCTTCTCAGAAGCTTGTGGGACACCTGAGGATTATGCGTGGTCAGGCCAACTCCAAGGAGGCTCAAGGAAAGCCAGACTTCTTACACAAAAAGAAAGTATTTTGAGTATAAACCTCTGCACAGTAGACACTTAGTTAACACTTGTGACTTTCTAATAACCTACAATATCAACATGGAAAAACAAGCCACCACAAGGTGTAAATTGGGGAAAATAACATGCAAAAAATACTTTCATGTAAGCTAAACAGACACTGTAACCAGCACACCAAGTACCAGTGCTCTAGGAACCCACAACTGTCGGAAATCCACATGTACCTAATCATAGAGTTCAATGCAAGCAAAGCAAAAAAAGAAATTGACTGGCAGAAGAAATACACCAATTTTCTTTAAAGCTCAAGTTTTAGCACGTCTCATTCAGCAATTAATTCAGCAGTTGTCTAAAAGTCAGTGAATATATAAAAGATTGGTGTTCTACCACAGCTGTTAGTCTGCTTTGAACACTATGGAGCACTGCATTCCACAACCTCCAAGTGTGCTCTTTTCTTTATGTACTTAATACAGGATCTACAGGGTCTCAGTACAAGATCGAACTCATAGTGATCCTCCTGTTTTCAGCCTCCTGAGTGATGGGACTACAGGTGTGCACCACCACGCCCAGTCTCAGTCACCTTCTCAGCGCTCCCAGGGGTGGAGTCACCACAGCTCACAGGGGATTGAACTCTGGTCCCTGTGCCTGCCTAAGCAGGCCCTTTAATCTACTGGGATAACTCGCTGGCCCCAACTGCAATTTTCTCCAAGCAAACATGAAGTATTTACAAAATTCACCAAGTACTAAACTCTGAAATGTCTTAAAACATTGGCATCATAATTTTACTAAGTGTGTTCTTTGAATACACAAGTAAAATAAATCACAATAAATTAAATCAAACATTAACATTACATGACACTTAGAAATACTGAAACTTACAAAGCACGCAACTAGGTAGGCTTTGTTTAAATAAAATCACAAGAAAATTAACAAATTTCCTATGGTGAAAATAGCAAAAGACAAATCAAAATTTTTGGAATACAGTCAAAACAAATACTAGGAAAATGATAGCCTGAAATATTTAGAAAACGGTCTTCAGATCTATTGTTTATAGTAGACTGTTTTATTCAGAAAAAGCTGTATAAAACTTTGCCCAAATATCATTTAAAAATATTTTAATGTGACTAACGTTCACATATGAGAATGTTATGGTATGGTTGATATGATACGGTCATATCAACTGTGGGTTAGCGTATAGAGTAGGCAGGTGAAACTTGTGGGTGGCTCCTCTGCTCAGGCTGTTCTGCCAGCTCTGTAAATATGCACTGATGGCCCTGAGATAGTTGGGACATCCCTAACAGCCCTGTTGATTATGGACACAATTTTATGCAGCTTTGTTTGAAGAAGACCTACAGCATTCTGTTATTAGCTGACTGGTCAGCACAGTTAACTGAATCCAGCCCATGTGTATCTCACAAATCTGAGAGTCAGTTTAAGTATTCAAGGCTCAGTGGAGCCTTACACTGACTCTCAGTTTATTTCTTAAACCTCATTTATTTTCACTTCTGCCTTATTGTCAATCAAGTGTTCTCTCTTCCTGGAGCTCTACTTTGTGCTTGAACTTCTAATGTTTTTCTAATGTTTGTCTCAGTGTTCCTAATGGTACAATGTATACACAAGTTTTTCTTCTCATTCTTCTAAAGGTCTCATGTTTCCATTTCTTTTTTTTTTCTGTGTTTCCACTTCTACATCCTCATGGTGGTCCATTGTCCCCACAGTATTCTGGTGGCTCCATGAACTGGAAAATGAGCAGCTCTGCCCTAAGCTGGATTGCCAGCCAATGAAATTTCCTCATAGAACATGCAAGGAAGTAGAAAAGGCACTTAGGAAATAAAACTGGAGCTAACATTACTGTTCTTCACACACAAAGCTGAGGTCTGGACAAAAGTGAAAGACCCACTGGGGCTTCACAGATTATTAAAAGCATCAGTTTCCCAGGTGGGTAGAGCCTGACTCTGAGAAGCACGTCTCAGTAGTGCTGCACCAGCTGCCAGGAGCTGGCGGGCATCCAAGGGCTAGTCCGAACATCTGCAGGAGGAGAGGTATTCAGTCATGATTTTCTTTATTGCACTTTTCTTCTTTCATTCTTTTTTTTTTTTTTTTTTTTTTTTTTTTTTTTTTTTT
>PVKA01000811.1:0-85223 GCA_004027165.1 Ctenomys sociabilis | reverse complement strand
CTTGTTCTTCTAAATATGTACTATTTCTAATGTCTTACCAATTAATATTCTCTCTTTAAAATAAATTTTTAAAAAAGTAAAAATGGGCAAGAAAAAATTAGAGTTTATTGGAAATAAATTAAAGCTTATTGAAAGCATTAGATTTTAATATTTGACCAATTTTGCACACCTGTATCTGTTAATCTGAACAACAGATTCTATGAGGGACATGCACAGTATAACAACCATTGCTAAATTTTTATTCTTGCTTTGAAATTATATGTAATGTGCACTGTTGTTTGTTACCCTGCATTTGTCCTTGTTTCTGCTATTTGTTTTTACTTCTTAATATTAAATTAAATTTTAAAAAAAAAAGCAATGTCTGTCCAGCACTCCAGTCACTGTTCTACACCAAGTGCTGGTGGGAAGAGGGAAAGCCCATCTTTTCATGAAGATAGGTGGCCCTGTGCTGTAAACATCTTACTGTTAGGAAACACTGGGAAATGGGGATGGTTTGATTGTGGAATAAAAGAAAATTAAAAGGTAATGAAGGAGATAAGATTATGAGTGGGAACTCTTCCACCCAACAGAGGATTATTTTCTCTCATCCTTGTTAGTAACCCTTGCAGTGAAGCTAGACCCAGGACAAGTATTTCTGAAATTCTCATTTCAGAAGAAAGAAACTGAGATTCCATAAAGTCAGAGGATTTGCCTGCAGCTTTGCAGCAAGTGACAGCTGGGTTAGAATGAGGCCCTCATTCTCCTAATGTGATAGTCATGTTCTTTCCCTGTATAGTATTTTAACTGCTGCAAAAAGGAGACGTTTATGAGCAAAAGATGTGTTAGTTGCAGTGTCCACATGGCTATCCCCCTACGCTGTTCACATTTTACAGTCTTATAATGGGTTTTACTTTCCTCTCTCAGTCTCTCTCTGTCCCTGCCCCTCATCTCTCTCTTGTTTCTGTCTCTTTGTCTCTCTGCCTCTGTCTCTGTCTCTCTCTCTCTACCTCTCTCTCTTTGCCTCTCTGTCTCTTTGTCTTTCTATCTTTCCATCTGTGTCTCTATCTTTATTTTTCTGTCTCTGTCTCTGTCTTTCTCTGTCATATTCCAAAGAGTTGAACTTGTCCCACAGAGGTAATCTGATGGGCACAGGCACATCATGTACACACACATACGTACACTGCACACACAGCTTCACAAAATTCTTATTACATAATTCATTTCTGTAAACTCATGCAGGCCTTTAATACTCAAACTATGCCACCAAAAGTATTACAGAGTAGAAGCAGTATTTAAAGATGAAGACAAGGTGAAGCAATTAAATTCAGTTAGGTTATTAGAGTGGGACCTCCAGTGACTGAACCTTGCTAGCTTCATAGGAGAGGGAGAAAAGCTACAGTGACAGGGAATATAAACACAACCTTACCATGACCCATGCAACCAGAGAGGTCTTTGGCAGAGCATGCACCTTCTTATCTGGACTTCTTGACCCCAAAACTGTGAGATAAACAAAACTCTTTTCTCTATAAAATAGTCTACAATGGGGTTTTGCTATGTCACAAGAAGCTGAGACATAGGATGCTGATGTAGTGAACTCTTCTTATATTACAGCTCACCTCAGGCAAAGCTTTGTTCTGAAAAACAGTATTAGGGCTCTGACATGTTAGGAGTCAAAAGCGCAGAATCCTGATGCGTCTGGCTGCTGAGTTCACACCTGTGCGGCACATCGGAACACCAAGCCCTGCCCATATTTTCAGCTGTCATCACAGGAGCAGTGAGCTGAGAGCTCCAGGCTCAGGGAAAATACATGCTTGGAATGTGTCACATTTCAACATGTGGACTAAAGGAGATGGTCTCTTATCCTGTGACTTCAGAGAGACAGAGTTTAAGAAATTAAGAAAGCTATGCAAACATTAAAGTTGAAATAGTCTATAAATTAACCTTTTATTTGAAAAATGTCACTATTCAACTTAAGGAGAAAATCATTAATTTGTCTTTAATATTAATAGCCAATGGGGACGTGCACAAAGCTTATCTCAGTCATTCATGCTTCCAGTGTTATTCTTAAAAAATAAACTTGCCAGAATTATGAAGAGGAGTTCAAAAAAACCAAACTTAAATCCACATAAAATTATTTTAAACACATTTGCATTCCTTTATCCACTTTATTTGTTAAGGAACTGCTAGTCCCCAGCACCATGATAGATATGGGAAATCAAAAAAGAATCACAAAATACAAAATGAAGCTTTTGTGAGTCCACAGAAATTCCATACAAAGTAGATGTGGACACAGGCAAGCAGGAGATCTCACCTGGCCACCTACTTGCCAAGTGATTACAACTGCTCAGAGTACGCGTTGAGCCCTGGGCCTGGCCTTCTGGTTCAGTGGGAGGGAAGAGGCTTAGCTGAAGGAACACAACCCTTGTGATGGCACATAGAGGGCTCAGAAGACATGAAAGAACCGGTGTGAAATGAAGCAGTGAAACCTAAGGTAGCCGTGATCACCAGGACAGCAACTGGGCTCTATAATCTGTTTGAGTTTCTCTCTAATTTCTTTCCAGATGTGGTATTTGTGAGTTTCTCTGTAAAAAAATATTTGGTGGAAAATGTACATTACATGTGCTGAGGGCAACAATAGGTGGAGCAGGATCCTCAACCGCCTGGTGCCAATTGGATCTCAGCAGGAGCATCCACTCCTCCCTCACCTGCCCACCTCCCTCTGCGCCCCCTCCCGGCCCTTGCTCTTCTTTCTTCATTGTTCTCCATTTACTCCTCGCCACATTCTTGAGTTCTCTCCTGATCTTCCTCCTTGTTTTATTGGTTTTGTTTTAAATAACGGCTATGAGTCCTGCCTTTTCTCGCCTCCTACTTTTTCCTGTTTTTTTATTTCCCACCATTTCAGCATCGACAAAGACAAATGGGCCCGAGTCCTGGGTGAGGATCTCTCCTTTGCCTGTGGAGGAGGGGATGGATGGGTTTATGCAAATGAGGCGTTTATACCGAGCCCTGGGGAGCTTCTAACCCAAGTAGCTCTCTGCCTGACAAGTGTGTGGATGACAGTAATGGAAATTAGATCATTAAAATGGAAAACAGATCTGTTCACATCTTGAAATCAAGGACCCACGCATCAGTCTTTGGAGGGTCTAGGAATCCAGCCCTGGGAAAATGAAATTGTTCTGTAAATATACCCAGCATGGAGAGAATTGGATTTAAAATGAAACAACGACAGCAACCGTGTGAAAATATTAAGAGTACTTATTCAGATGCATCCTTGCACACACACTTTCAAGTAAATCCATTTTCTTGAATGTTCAATCAAATTTCATTTTAAAAAAAATCAATCACTGTGTTAATTCAAAATGGCCCAACAGCCAAAATACTTTATTTTTTAACAATAAAATATCTCTCAAACATAGGAGGACAGGAAGACCAGAGAAAGCTCTTGTTCTGCCCTCCCACAGTGCTGAACTTTCTTTTTTTTTCTTTTTTCTTTTCTTCTTTCTTTCTTTTCTCTCTTTTTTTGTGCAGGGTCTCAGTATGCAGCTCAAACATGTAGTGATCCTCTTGTTTTCAGCCTCCCTGGAACTGGGATCACCGGCATGCACACTAAGCCCAGATTCGGTCGCCACTGCTCAGCGCATGCGGGGGTGGGGTCCGCTGTGGCACGTGGTGCTGGGGATTGAACGGTGGCCCCTGCACTTCCGAAGCAGGTGCTTAGCCCACTGAGCTACCTTGCTTGCCCAACAGTAAACATTTTAACTCCCAAATAGGAGCTGTCAATACGCGTGATATATTCTCAGACCCCACATCTGGTTACCTAGGTTGTAAGTTTCTGCTTATGCAGCATTCTCCTGCTGTTTTTCTTAAAATTCAGTCTGATTCATAAAAACACAAGAGGCAGGTCTGTGCAAGGAGAAAGTAACGTCATTTCAGGAGTAAGTGAAGTGCCCAGAGGAAGCATTTCCCAGGTTCATAGTTTGATCCAAACCCCAGTGTGTGAGCTCTGGCATCTGGAGGGGTTCACCTTTGCTCAGTCATTACTGAGCTTCCTTTTGGCCAAGGGCATGGCTAATTGCACGGATGACCCCAACACCACTTCAATACACCACGGCACAAAAATGCAAATATATGCATCCCGGGTCATAAGCTCAGAGAAGATCGGAGTCCTGCCTGTCAAATCACTACTTCAGTTCTGTCTTGGGCTTGATGTCATCCCAATCCATGGAGACTACCATTGTGCCCCACCAGATCTCCTGCTCTTTGAACATGCATCACCGAGAGGAAGTCCAGGATCAGCCAGTGCTGCTGGCCTGCCACAAACCAGATACTTCCTTCTTCAGTTCTCTGCAGAGGAGAGCAACGAGGCAGCTCCAAGTTGCTGCCTCCAAGTGCCCCCCTCTGAGAAAGATTAAAACATACATTAGCATACTCTTGAATATTCCATGTGGATATACAAGGGACACTCTTTCTTCTGCCTTTTCTCATTTATATATATGTTCAGAAACCAAAACCTCAAGAAGTGTCTAGGGACATCCACATTGATGAAGGAGCACTCTGTAAACTCATTAATTTCTTACTTACTCACCAGTGTTGAGACTGCAAGATTGATAAAAATCATCAGGATGGCTTGTCATGAATGACAGACATGTAGATAGGGGTTAACATACATAGTACAACGCAAAGCTTTTGGGAGCGCCAGCATCATATGCTCAGCACAAGCCGGAAGCAGGCAACAGAATGAGGGAGAGCTTATTCATTTTAGCAAGCCAAAGTATGCCAAACATCTGCATCTGCAAGGTCTGACCTTCATAGACAAGTGCAGCTTTAGTTTGCCACTCTTGGTTTAAGTGCTAAAACAGAAGTGAGGAGGGTGGACACAGGATGTCATCATTTCAGAAAAAATTTCTTCCAAAGACCATGGTGTTGCAGAAACAGCTCTTTCCAGGCACTCCTTTTTTAATTCCCCCCACCCCCAGGAAGAAACTAATATTCAAGAGCCCAGTTGCACAATAAAGGACTTGATTTGATTGACTTGATATCGTTTTTTCTCACAAAGATGGAGTTTTTCTTATTTGGGGCATGTCCCTGAGATCTTCTGAGGACAGATACCTATTTCAGGTAGATGCTCAGGAGTGTTTATTCAGGGGACTCACAGTATGGACCCCCAGCCTGTGGCATTAGCGCCACTTAAAAAAATTCTTGGAATTTAGATTCTTGGTTCTCCTCCAATTATTTCAAATCAAAAATGACCAGTGGAAGCCCAGGGTTTTAACAAACCCTGAAGGTAATATAGGTTCATGTTTGTGTTTAAGTTCATAGGAAAAGAAGGAGAAGGAGAAGGCGAAGAAGGAGAATGAGAAAAAGAGAAGGATAAGGAGGAGGAGGAGGAAGAAGAAAAGGAGAAGGAGAAGGATGAGAAGGAGAAGGAAAGAAGAGGAGCAGGAGGAGGAGGAGGAGGAGAAAGAGGTGTGGCGAGTAGCTAAATTCCAATGTGAGGTGCACATCTTAGTATTCCCCCAGCTACTATATCTTCTGAGAAACCCTCCCTCATTCTGCTGCCTGCTTCAGCTTGTGCTGGGCATACGATGCTGGAACTCTCAAAAGCCTTGTGCTGTAACTCCATAACTACTTTGTCCTACATATGCTAACCCTCCATCTACACGTCTATCATTCATAACAAACCATCCTGATGATTTTTATCAGTCTCTCAACACTGGTGAATAAGCAAGAAATTAATGAGTTTACGGAGCACTCCTTCATCAGTGTGGATGTCGCTAGACACTTCTTGAAGTTTTGGTCTCTGAACATTATAGAAATGAGAAAAGGCAGAAGAAAGAGTATCCCCTTGTATATCCACATGGAATATTCAAGAGTATGCTAATGTATGTTTTAAAAGTGTAATGAAACCCAGAGTTAGGAAAAAACATTGTTTTCTTTTTTTTTTTTTTTTCAAATAGACCTATTAGAATAATCAGCCGATTTGTAATCAGGTGCCTGTAATGTCCTCTTAGTTTGCTAGGGCTTGCTTATGTATTGAAGTAGCATAAAGTGAGCATCTTAATAACATAAATTTATCCCCTCCAAATTGTAGAGGGCAAGCATCCGACATGAAGGCACTGGGAGGGCTGATTCCTTCTAATGACTGTGGGAGCAGGTCTCCTTTATTTCCTGCATAGACATGGCAGTCTCCCAGTCTTTGTGTGTCTATGCCTAAGTTTTCTCTTTCCATAGGTATACCACAGGCCATGCTGGATTCACCAACTTAATGACTTCATTTTATCCAGATGGCTCTGTAAAGACCCTGTCTCCAAATGAGATCACATGCCGAGGCCCTCGACATTAGAGTTTAGTACCTCAGGGTGTGAGTTTTAGGTGGACCCCAGTCCTACTCACAATGTCCCCCAACCATTCTCTTGGCCTTGAGGCTTCCAGAGCTTCAGAAGAGACAGAAACCAAGACTCAAAATGCACTTCCAGGTAGCAATGTGCAGGTCAGCCCTGACCTTCACTTGGGCTTAACTGACCTTGAACAAAGTCTTGGGACCACATTTCCTACTTGCCTTCTGTCTTACTTTTCTTTCTCCTGTGTGTGGGCTTCCAACCTCACTGCAAGTGACTTCTCAGTCCCTGCATGTCCTGGGAGCTAACTGCTTCCACAGTTGAGTCAGCTTCCCTGTCAATTTGCTTCCACAGTGCAGCCCTATCTGCCCTCCTGTGCTCTCCTGATAGGAGTAGGCACTGTCCAGCTGGCAGCCTGTGAAATTATGATCTAGGCCAAGAATGTGGACTGTGGAGTGAGGCTACCTCAAGGAAACTCAGGCTACGAGGTTTCAGCCCACTTGCAGTGATGTGAGGGCCTCAATTGCCTCTGCTGTGACACATGAGAGCTCTCAGGATGAACTCGGCTGAGGTCCTGTGCAGATCAGGTGTTGAGGGTCAGTGCCGGGCAGGGCTCTTCATGCTGCACCTGCTCATCTGCCGGCTCTGTGAGTAGAACACGCATTTCTGATCCACACATCTAAAACTCAGACTCACATCACAAGACTGATATTACAAGGGTGGGGCTTGTTTTTTATTTTTAAATTTTGTTACAGAAAACTTTCTATCAATTTGAATTTACATTCCTAAAGCAATCTTTTTATACTTAAGTGAATAATGGAATACCATGTCATTTAATTAGAACCCTAAAGAGCACGAAATGGTTGACACATCTCTTAAAATGTTACAGTTCTTCAGAGGAGGTTTGCGGTCTGCTCCTTGTGGGTGGAGTAAAGATGTGCACACGTCGGACTTTGCAGGGCCACAAAGTTAGTCAAGTGGTGGAGTCACACATGGACCAATTCTGTGGAGTACTCAAACCTGCTCTCCATCAATGGCCGAGAAGCTGGAATCTGCACACTTTCTCCTTGCACTGTGCTGCACGGCCCCATGCTGGGCAGATTTCAGACAACGCACCCTGCTCTCAATGTGGATGTGGCTATTTGCCTCCTATGTCCTTCTAGTCAGAGCTGCATCTGGCCCACTGTAGAATTAACACTTATTCCTCCGATCACGTAATTAATAATTTACTCTCTTCATCATCTTTATTATGTCAGTTCATAATTCTGTCATAGTGAATAATACTGTGCTCATTAATAGTTGCTTGCATATATACTTTCCTTAATTAGCAAGAATATAAGCCTCTTACAGCCAGCATTTGCTGTGCTCACAGCATGCTGTGAAAGACAAAAGTCATCAAAAAGCAAAAACCAGCCAACAGGTACCTAGCAAGTGCTTGTTTCCTGTAGCCAGCATTAGAAGACCTCCCAAAATAGTGATTGGTGGTATAAAAAATAAGATATGCAAACAGCTACACTCTCTTAATTTACTGATAAGAGACATATGGTATAATAATAACTATAAGTATAGTATCATGTATGCACCTTCTATGATACCAAAACATTATGAAAACAGTTTGCAATGTATTAATTTATCAAATCCATCTTGTCAAGGTACCTTAAAACTGTCTCATTGATATTTGTACTTCAATAAAACAAAAATTAAAATTAAAAAAAGTTTGTACTAATATTGTTTAGACAAGATATTATGTCTGCATCTTGTCCTCAAATAACTACTATGAAGACAACATTATGCAATGTATCAATTATTGTAACCATCTTACTAACCTGAAACTAATTGCTGTTTTATCTTTTTTTCTCACTAAAATGAATAAAAAAATAAAAATAATGATTGGTTACATAAGCACCTAACCCTGCCTGTATGCTGATGGGATAGGGCACGCTCTGTCATACACATGTAAAGATGAAGAGAGGCCTGTGACGACAATACTGCGATGCTGCGGAGTTCTTCAAAGGTGGTTTGACTGACCTTATCAGATACAAAAGTTCCATTTCTTGTTATATAGGTCTTGCTTTATCTTTGTCTTAACCATCCAACAGAAAAGTATAAAAATGAGGTATAAAAAGTAAAACCGTATTAATGTGCTAAGCTGTGAAAGGCTCAAGTCAACAACTTCTGACATCGCCAGTTCTGTGGATAACCCACTACTCTTATGGACTAGTGGATATACTGGAATATTTTGCTGAATTCACACACCTACAATATTTAAATGGCAATGGAATACCCATCTCTGACTAAACAAAAAAAGGGGATACAAATGAACGACCATTTTGTATCTATACATACAAAATAGTTAAGATAGATACACAGTTATTTTATCTTAATTCAATGAGCAGAAAGATTTGTACTAATAGTGTTTGGACAGGATATTATGTCTGCATCTTGTACTATGAAAAGCCACTACAAAGAACAATATGCATTATATTAATTATTGAAACTGTACTACTAATAGGTTTTGAAACTACCTTTTTGTTATTTTGCTAATTTTCTTAATAAAATTAATTTTTAAAAAGGTGGCAAAGCCTGGTTTGTGTGCCAGTGTCTGTCATTCTGAGCATCTACAGCAGCCATCACTAATTGATCAGGGAGATTTTACAGCTGTGGCCGGGTCCCGGGTCCAATTACTTCCCAGCACAGCACTCGAGCAATCACCGCCCATCCATTAGAGGTGACACGTAGAATGAAACCAAGCTGACATCTCTTGCCACACCTGTGGTTTTGAAGGTGGCAAATGAACAGCACTTAGGAAGGGGAATTATTGCAAGATAAGGCAGTTGGTAAAGAATTGTGGAATGGGGGTCCCTCGTGTGGCCAGAAAGGAAACATTCTCTTCCTCCAGCTGGCCTAAGACTAACTAACCTTAGTTTTAAGATTACATCAGTGCTGGAAAAGAAAGGTAAGGGCTTGTTCAGAGGATCTGACTGTGTACTTTGTCCTTTTAGGTTCCCATTTCTTTATGCTCTTAAAATCAGTCCGTGCTCAGCCTCCAAATCAGAAGTTTTGCCCAAATTAATCAGAAGCCTCAAGGAAGGAGATCAGACCCTGGCTTTTCCTGCATCATTCCCTATGTGATTAAAACCTGCACATTCCAGGTGAAAGGACAGAGTGCTGAACTGCTCGCTAATACTGGGGAGGAGAATGCTCTCCCAGGGTATTTCAAAGGAGGATCTCAATGAAGAAATCCCCTAGGATGCCTCCAGCAAGTATATTTTCAGACACGTAAATTATATTGGGTGTTTAGGTCTTGAGATGTGCGCACAAGCAACCAGCTTCTCTGTGCTCACCTGCCATGTGGACTATGCTGCACGTGTCCATGACAGTGTGCCGCACACACACATTCACTCCTGAAGTCAGAATCCGTGAGGCCCGGAGCTATTTATAGGTATTTCCACACAGCATTTGCCCTTTATGCTTTCTGTTCCATTATAAACTTTTTGCCCAGAAGGACAAAATAATTAGTTGCTTCACATTCACAAGTTCCCTAAAGGTGCTATTTTTCAAAATTGCTACTTCTGCTTCTCTGATAATTCGCTGGTATTTAGTCTCAGTGAAGTATTCTTTTTCTCATGAGAAAGAAACGCTCTGACGCTTTCATGAAGAGCAAGTCCTAGGGAACTATCTTGGAATTCACAGAGCTTATTCTTGTTGCTGTTGTTTTGTTTTATATACAAGTAGACGCACGGTTTTTTCACCCCGCCATTGGAAATGCTTTGCACCGGTTTGCTGCGTTCTCAGCAGCGGGTTTCTCCTGTGCAGGGCCATGAGGCTACAGGCATGGAGAGCCAGGTGCAGAAGTAGCTCCTCCCTCTGCTCCTCTGGAGCAGCATGCCCACCCCACCCCATGAGGTGCCTGTCTACGAGGTCTTCTGGGGTCACCTCAACTGCCTTCTGCTCCAGTGTTCGCAGATGAACTCATCACGTACTCTGTTTTCCATGAGGCTGGTGTTTCCCTCTTCATACAGCTTTGATGCACCCTTCACTCTCTTGATCTTCTACTGCAAATGTTTGAACAAATATCTTATCTTAGGGTTGGTTCTGTCTCAGTTACTCTCTTCTTGTTGCTGGAACAAATATCTGACACCCAAAATGAAGGAAGGAAAGGTTTACTTAGCTCACAGTCACTGGAAGTTTCAGTCCATACTCTGCTGGCTCCAAGGCAGGGGGCACATGGCAGAGGGCAGCAGCTCATGGTGGTGGCAAAGAGCAGAGAACAAAATGGAGGAATAGCAGCAACAATGGCAACAGAGAGGCAGTCTGTCTCTTAAGTTGCATTCAGGCTATCACCTCAGGCTGGGTGTAGCACTCACATTTGTAATCCCAGCAGTACTAAGACCCATAATCCCAGTGGATCATGAGTTAATCTCAAACTCTAGAAGTCCCTGTCCTATGACTACATGAGGCTTTCAGGGGACAACTAGACACAAACCGTAATAGGTGAACACCACACACGTCAGCCCGTGCCCCCAGTAACAAGCATGTTTATTGCCCAATAAACATGTACCAGTGTGTAATGCTGAAGGGAAGAAGTAGAAACTGGTATTTAATCTGGAAATGTAGCAAAGGCAATAATGAAAGATAGCAGACACAGAAGAAAGGAGATAATGACAAAATATTTTCTCTAAATAAATCAGATTTCTTATTTGGATCATTGACAAAGGTAGTGCCCATGTTCTGTCAGAAGCCAAGAAACTCTCAGTAACTCCAGAGGTTGAACTTACAGAGCCCCGAGGGAAGGCATCTCCCACAAGAGTTAAGCAGATGTTGCACACCTGTCTTCAGATTCATGAAATTCTCTCTCCCATTGATTTGAAGATGCACTGGACATTCAATCCAAGTATGACTTTCATTATGTGACATTTTGCTAGTTAATAAAATATCTCTCCACTTTTTCCAGAAAGAAAATGTGAAGAAAATTATAGATGGTCCCTGACTTTGGATGTTTCACATCAGAAATTTTCAACTCTAAACTGGTGCAAAAGCAAAATGCATTCTGTAAAGACCATAGTTTAAATTCTGAATATGGATCATTTCCTAGGATGGCAGTGTGCAAGCCTGTCATGATTCTGAGCAGCAGCAGTAGCTACAGCTCCCAGTCTGCCTTGTGACATCAATGAAAAGCCCAGCATCTTCCTAGGCTATCATGCTCCATAGGTTCAAAGCATTTTTAACATATAATATTATCAACTTACAATAGTTTTCTTGGAATGTAACCTCACTATATATCCAGAAGCACCTGTATCTGCCAGCTGTGTGACTCCCGAGTCACCCTGCTTGGTCACAAAAAGATGGAAAGAAGGAGCAGGAATAGGGAGAGTACAAAGAATTAAAATGTGTGCATAGATAGATGATGGATACAGATAGATAGATAGATAGATAGATAGATAGATAGATAGATAGATAGATAGATAGATAGATACATACATACATACATATATACATACATACATACATACATACATAGATATGATAGGTAGATATCAATCGATATCTACCAGTTCCCCACCATGAATGAAGTCCTTATGTTTGGCAAACATATATTAAAAATAATTTTAAAAGCTCAGTCTGTTGCGGGGTTCTGATGGATACATAACTTACACAGAAGACAAGGAAGCTGCTACCCATGGGCTTAAATAGGTCCATAGGAGGCCCACAACTCATGCTGGGGGTGGAGGATAACTAGAGAACACAAACATCCACATATGAAAGGGGACAAAAGAGGATAGGGTCTGCTGGCCAGTTCATACTTCACACACAGATGTTTAAAGGCCTGAACCCTTGGGAAAAATATATGATTTTTTCCCATCCCTGAGAGATCAGTACCACACAAGGACTGCTGAGCTGGCCTCACAAGAGGACTGAACAGCTTTTACTCTCGTCATTGCATAGGCACAGCTGGCGTGAATTATGCAGACTGGTACAATTTGTCTCTAGTTGTCCGCCAAAGCCTCATGTAGTCATGGGGCAGCTTCTGGAGCTCGGAATTCATTTTTGATCCAGTGCTGGGATTTCGGGTGTGAGTGCAATGCCCTGGCCCTGGGTTGGTAATGTACATTCCAGTGTAAGGAGGGGAGAGAGGCTGCCGCAGCACCTGCTCCACCCTTTGCTCTTGCTCCTTTGTCTGCTGTTGTGGAAGGCTGCTCTCTGCCGTATACCACTCTGCCTTGGAGCCAGCTGAGTATGGACTGAAACCACCAATAACTGTGAGCTAAATAAACCTTTCCTTCCTTAATTCTGAGTGTTAGGTATTTTGTCCTAGCAATAAGAGGAAAGAAATCCATACAAAGACTTTATATCTTTGCAGAAAATAGCCCTGTAAAATGGGCCAACTGCTAATACTTGCATTAACAATGAATACGAAAGAATGACTCAGAACCAGAATATGGTTTCACATACTGAGTCTGTGTTTCTGAAACAGAGAAGGAACTACAAGTCTCACTTTGTTCTCTAGTTACCTGTACTGCATATCATTTGGAATCATATGCTACAGTGCATATACACATGGGAGTCTAGAATATTGCAGATTGTTGCTTCTCAGTCACAAGAGCCTACTCCAGTTCTGACCATTAGGGATGAGGCATGGGAAAAATCCATCACAAACCCATTCCTACTGTAAAGTAGGGATGGTCCCAATAGTTTTCAGTCCTGGGACTAGAGATTTATCTGGGGAACACCATGGGAGTTAGGCTCTTCAGGACTGGGAAAGCTTGTGAGCGAAGTTAGCTTACCAAGCTCAAATATGGGAGCAATCCCCAGGACAAAGGAAGGAAGAAGGGAGCAGTGCAGAGATAATGGTCAGAGAAACACAAGTGTCAGGACAGATGTGAAGCGGATGTTGCTCTCTGCATCGGGAGTTGATGAAACATCTTAGCAGCTCATGTTTCTGTGTTAAGAGAGAGTGGAGCTCAGGACTCTCCCTTGTGTCTCACCTTCTGAGCTCTGGGTCTGAGACTACCGAAATGGTCTTCAGAGAACTTGAAATACTGGTTATGAATCTTCTCTTACATATAGCCTTCCACCATATTATGCCCTCCCTTTTTTGCAAACACAAAACTATTCTTCCCTAATAGTTATTCAAATTATTCCCAAAGAAATGTAAAGTATAAATGATCCTTGCTAACTTTAGGAATGACTTTTCAGAAATGCTCCACAGCAGCTTCCTTGGGTCTATTTTTATTTTTTTCTAACAGTTGGGCACTGCTATGACTTAAATCTAGAACATCAGAGAAGGTCCATGTGTTTAGACGTGTGGATTTTGAGTGGTAATTGTATCATGAGGAGTCTATTCACAGTAATGAATTGCTGAAATGATGAATTTATTGCTCAGTGTTCTCTGATAAGGTAGGAGACTATTGAAAAAAGCATTTAACTGGTGCTGTGCTTCCGACAATGGTCTCTCTCTGCTTCCCGGCTACCAGAGTGAAGAGTTCCGTTCTCTTATATCCTTCACCATGCTGTTTCTCCTTGAACACAGCCAACCATGGTTCATCCCTTGAACCATGAGCCTAATTAAACTCTGCTCTTTCTAAATTGTGGGGGTTGATATTGGTCTAATAACACAAAGCTGACTGCTACAAGTACCAACATGGGTCATCCCTAGAAGACTAGGTCATTCGCTGGGTAAATCCTGAGTCTGTGGATCATAGTGACTCAGGAAATTCATTTTGTGCTCCTATCCAGGAAGAAATAGATTCCACTGCACTTGGGCAGTAACACATTCAAGTTGATTTCTCCAGGCAGTCCTCCTCTGGCAGCCTCTCAGAAGCACACCCAGATAAACTTTCTGCCCCAGTTTATTCCTGGAGAAGCCCATGCACTGAATCTCCTTGTCTGATTTCCTTCTGGTTTTAGGTTGACTTTAGATAATAAGACTAGCACTAGAAGATTAGAAAATGCCAGGAGCTAGCAGGAAATGAGCAGACTGAGGAGAGAGGAAAACATGCTTGTGCCTATATTCCCTCTTGGTTTCCTCAAGCGTCTGCCCTAACCACAACTGCTACCAAGTGGTGTTGAGAATGTGTTTATATATCAGACAAGATAGCAGGGACTTCTCGCTGGAACCAGCACTGCAGCACTTTGCCTCCAGTATCTTCTCCTTAGTGCTGTGCGTACCTCAGTAAATATATCCTCCCTTGAAATTCTTTCATTATAAACTGTGTTGATCACATAATCTGTTAATTCTGAGACTCCAGCAGATTCAAATACAATAACTAATTTATTGCCTAGTCAGAGCCCTACCCAGTCCTTGCATCACCAACTTCAGGGAAATTAAATGAACCCTTTTTCCAGTCTTTTCCTATTTTCACCTTATAGATTGGATGAAAAGAAAAGAAATTTTCCCAAAGCCCTCAGAATTTAAAGAATAGAACCATGGGGCTGGTGAGATAGCTCAGCAGACTAAGCACCTGCTTAGGCAAGCACAGTGACAGGGGTTAGATCCATGCAGTGCCAGCCCCAGACCCAGGTGTGTTGAGCCAGCCACTGACACCGGGTATGGTGTTGCACACCTGTAATCCAAGTGCTGAGGAGACTGAAGACAGGAGGATCACTAGGAATTCAAACTGCACAGTGAAACCCTATGGCAACTACAAAGGAAAAAAAAAAAGAGAGAGAGAGAGAGAATAGAACCAGGATTCTGGCTGAGATGCAATGAGTATTAAAGGAAAATAAGGGTGACCACTAAAGAGCAGCCCTGAGCAGGACTTCAGTTAAGCAATTGGCTTTCCATGTGTATGTGTGAGTCAGCCCAGAGCCTACACCCCTTCTCTGGAGAAGGGCAGCAGACTCATAGTGGACCTCAATGAGTCACTGAGGCCTGTAGTGGTGGGAGAAGCTCTGAAACCTCAAAGGATCAGACAAGATTACAGCCAAGGATACCTCCTGACCTACTCCAACTAGATAAAGACCATAACCTCTCGCACCTCACTCCTGGGTGGAGACCTTCCTGAAGTTAACAGAGCTCTCCTAAATTAACATAGCACCTAATCTGAGAAGTCGTTGAGTGGTTCTGCCTTTTTCCAGTAGTCTCCTCCTCTGTTTGATACTAAATAAATATAGGCTGCCTAGGAAAGATCTTTGTCTTAACCCCAGAGAATCTTGAATACTATTAGAATATTTGACTCTCCTGGGCCCCTGGAATTGTACCATTTCTTTCTTTTATTTAGCCCTTACCATCCACTTGCTTAGAAGACTGCAGACCTTCTCAGTCCACAGTAACTAAGGGATAATATTAACCTGAGAAGAAAAGCTTTGTAAAACTAGGTAGAGCTAGAGCTAGGAGTGTCACAACACCCTTCCTCCAGACAAGAAAGCATTACTCAGAAATGTGCCTAGAGATCTAGTCACAGCCAGGAAAGGCCTGGGTTCAGCTGTTGGCAGGAAATGCGCTGGAACTTCTTCCTAGACTTGCAAATGTGAGCCTGCTTTTGGAATCCGCACATGTTGCTCAGAGCCTCTGCTCCCCTGCGTCCATCTCCTCTGACAGGTGTTGCTGAACGGCAGCTTCCCAGGGGAACTTCCATTCATATTTATGGGTTTAGAGACCCATCTCCCTCGTCACCAATCAGCCTCAATTCAGAGCGAAGCTGCTCCAGAAGCTGCGCTGCTTGCCAAGGTGGCTGTGAGACAAGTGAAGAGGAGGAGGACTAGGGCCCTCTAGCATCTTGGCAAGCTGCAGAATGAAGCAGAGGACAGAGGTGGACACTCACCTGTCTCCCCAGAAGAGCTGTGATTATCTCCTCCCCACTTCCGACGCTCCGGAGAAGGGAGGGGTAAAAATGGGCCTCACGGTGGCTCCTTAGCCTGCTCTTTCCAATTCCTTATTTTCCAGTCCTGCTTCCCCGACGCCTTCTAGTGTCATTCCTTACAGCTCAGGGCTGGAGGTGTGCTGGCCTCCGAAAGGGGAATCTCGGTATGTGAGACGGGGTTCTCAGCACCCCCTCGCAGGGGCAAGCAGCGCACGCTCACCATATTTGCTCTCCCGGCAATGCAATGCTTGGAGAATGTGTGGAAAGCTGCTTTAGGTGTCAGAAAGCCAGAGCTGCTTTACCATATAGTCTTCTTCAAATTGTAAGGCTGGAAGTTTCACATTTATCCAACTTGAAGACAGTTAGAATTTTTCTTTTTTTATGAAAAAGAGCAATACCTTTTTATAGGAGATTTAATGGCATAAGATATAAATTCCACTAAGCTTACAGGAATAAAACTGCAGTAACTTTTCTAGTGAGCCAAATTGTGAAAAGTTATATCACAGGTAATGTACCAATTAGCAAGGTGGTTTCCGTAGTGTAGTGGTTATCACGTTCGCCTCACAGGTAATGTACCAATTAATTCATCCTTGAATCAACCATCAGATTTTTAAAATTCCTGTCTGATTTCTTGAAAAACTTACAAATCCCCTGCATCTTTATTAGACATAGCACGTAATTCTGTTCTGAGTGTCATTCCCCCTTGTTTCTAAATTTCCCAAGACTGAATCACCTAAGCTTCAAGCCAAGCCTTAGAAACCTGAAATGCATTATAACTCTTCCTTGATCTCTTAGCTCATTTCCATGCTTCAGTCTAGGTCTCTAATCACACAGATGTCCCCATCAGCCTCGGTGTCACCTGCTTACCATCCCTTCCCTGTGCAATACCACAGGAGGAGTGGGCCAACGCAATCTCATCAGAAAGTTCAAGTGGTATTTTCTGGCTGGATTTACAATAGATGCCCTATTTTTCCAATAGATATCGTAGTGAGAGAAAATATCAGGGACAGAGAGACAGTATTTTTTGGGGAAAAAGAATAAGACCAAGGACATAAATTTAGAACTATGAACCAACAGAGAGATTCCAGATTCTTTATTAGAGAAGTTAGCAGAATTTAAAAGATGTGCTTAAGCTCACACAGCAAGCTGAATTTTATACTGGAATTTGTGACCTCTAGTCATGTTTTTAATTCCCATTTTCCAAAGTCCACTTATTTCACAGCTTTTCTATAATTATCACAAGTTAGAATTATAATCTAATAACTCAGGACATAAAACAAATACTATAAAAGCTTGCCTTTGTATATAATCTCTTACAATGAAGTAAAACAAAGCATACATTAATTTCATTTACAAATTTATATCAATAACAAAATCAAAATACCCCAAAGTTACAAACACCTTTATGTTTTCAAAGTTCACCCATGTATATTAGCTTCATTGACCTTGTTTCTTATTTAACTCCTCTTTTGAGAAGCAGTGCCTTTCTGTTAAGGTGTGTGTCCAGATGTCCCCAGAGCTTCATGTGCTCCTGCATGGGGTTCCAGAGAGGGGACTGGATCATCAGAGGCTTGACCCACTGAAGAGCTTATAGCCTGGTGTAGTGTGTGGAAGTGGAGCCTGGTCGGTGGTCACCGGGCTGTCGCCAGCAGAGCCCTCCTCCTCCCTTGACCACTCCCTAATTCCCACCACCATGCCACGCTCAGCCTCCCACCACCATGCCACGCTCAGCCTCCCACCACCATGCCACGCTCAGCCTCCCACCACCATGCCACGCTCAGCCTCCCACCACCATGCCACGCTCAGCCTCCCACCACCATGCCACGCTCAGCCTCCCACCACCATGCCATGCTCAGCCTCCCACCACCATGCCATGCTCAGCCTCCCACCACCATGACACCCAGCCTTGAACATCACAAACCCTGCCCTCTATAAACTGCAAGCTAAAAATAAACTTTTCCTCTCCAGAGCCATGTCCCAGTGAAGGGAAACTAAGGTGCCCTTTCACTCATTCTCACTTAGAATTTAAGAGCAGAAAATACAGTCCCCAGAAAGAGTCAGGAGACCCACCAAGTAGAACCTCACCCATAACTGTGACTTGTTTGCTAAGTTGCTGGGCAGAGAACACTGGAGGCGAACTGACAGTATCAACATCAGTTACCAGCTTAATTAACTGCATCCACCGATGGAGTGGATTCTGGGACCAGACGCACATCTAACTCAATTCTTGACATGTACACATCGACTTGCTTCTCTTTATTTTAGCATGCAGCCTTGCTTTAATAAAATCTGCTCTGTGCCAGGAATTGGGCCTCTGATAGGCACAGTGTTCACAAAACCTTTTCCTGCCTTCTACCTGCTTGTGGTTGAAACTGACACACAGGCTTCAGAGGTTCAGCAGTATTCTTTCCTGTGATGGAGAAATGCAGCTTTTGGGGGAGACTGGAGGCCAGACCTTGGAGGCCTTGGGGGCACCTGCGAGACTTCTGCAAAGATCTGCATGAGCTGAGCTGGAGTAGGAGGGGTGTTAGTTATAGCCAAGATCTGCGTGGCATCAAAAGGGGACCTTCCCAGTGCTTTCCAAAGCACTGCACACAGGCTGGGAGCATAAACACTGTCAGGAGCGTGCTCAAGAACGTGTTGTCAGGGCCCACCATGCCTGAGGCACCCTGAGACTTGAGAACTCTTGCTGTGTGCTGTAAGTGTGCCGGAAAGCACACAGATGCTGGGACAGTATGCTGTACTCTGTGCTCACCCACCTCCAGCTCCATCCTCTGAAGCCGGCTGGCTTCATCAGCTGGTCAGTGTAGTGTTACAGTGACGAGATGAGTCAGTTCTGTGGCTGGCTTTAAAAAAGCTTCTGCCTCACTCTGGGAAATCAGACCTCACTGAGGGAATCCAGTGGCCTGGTTCCATTGCATGGAAGCCTAGGACATTGCATTACAAGGCTATGCTGCTTGTCTATACTAGAGAAGCGAGAAATGAAGCCTTTGTCGACTTTCAAAAGAAAACCAGCCACAAAATCCATGCAGCCAAGTGGGCAACTGCACTTGTAAGCCACTAAGGGTGGAGTACCTTGCCAATCAGCAGCCAATAACTGGAAAATATAGCGTGTGAAATTTGAGCTAATGCCTCACACACTACAATACCAATATCATGCTTCGTAGATTAATCATATGCTACTAAAATCAGTGATCTTTTTGGAATAGAATTGTATTCACATAAATGCAATGACACAAAAAGTGATTATTTTTATTCAATAATCAACAATGTAAAAATTAAAGATTTTCTATTTGTAATGACAGACAAGGCATCAAAAATCTTGATTATGGATTCAGAAATGAAGATTATTATCAGTTATAGAAATAGTCATCAGTTATCATACCTTTATTATCAAATATTAGTTGTAGAACAATCACTTTCTTATTTAGTCCTCACAAAATGTCACTACCTGAGCATTGCTCTTGCTGTTTTAATACTGAGTCATTTCCAATTGCATCTTTGTTTAGGTGGGATCCTAACTCCAACAGTCAAATAGTTTTACATTCCTCTGTAAGCATAGATCTTGTCCATATAATAAAGTATAAAAATAAGCCAAGCTCTGAAGTCTTCTGCTTTTTTTTTGAGAAAGCAATAATCACCACATCATCACCAACTAATGATGTGCAGTTAGTCACAAAAAATAAGTGCACACATTCTTAACTCAAGTGAGAGAAGAGCTAAGGGAGCAAATCTTAGGCACATTTCTTTACCTGGCAAATCTCAGAGACTTTTTTATACTAATGAGCTCTGTGAATCCTATGAGCCCTTGCTGGAAAAGATTTGACCTTGAAATCCATTCAGACCATCAATTAGCATCGCCTACAGACAATGGTCCTCCACAAAGCACTGTTTAAAACATGCTATTATAGGCAAGTTTTCCAGGTGGCCAGAGGATTGATTTTTAACTGAAGTAATTATCCTGGGAAGAAACTAGACATGAACACTATACCATTTAAGTTATTTAAGTTTGAAATATTTTCATACCTGTACAATGGCATTTTTTTTAAATTATGAGATGTGTTGAAGTAAATATTGTAAGGCTTATTTCTGGTTTCAAGGCTCAGGAGAAAAGACATCATGCTCTAAGTACGACGGAAGATTCTCGTGGTTGGATTCTGTTTCCCTGCACTCTGCGCACTTGCTGACCTGTGACCTGAGGAGAAGCCAGGCAGTGGCGTTGAACAGAACTCTGCAGGCAGCGCCTCCCCCCCCCCAACCCCCCACCCCCGCCCCACGGACCTGCTGTTCTGTTCAGCTTTCCTTCCAGAAGGGCTGCCTCCCAGAAATAGCACACAGTGAGATGTCACCGTTGTGCTGGACTGGAGAATACACTGGAGCATTCTTGCAAGAGGCCACTTTTCTGAGCATGTTGTAAGACTTCTTCAGAGAAAACTAAAAATAACACACACTTGAACACCATGTTGCATTGTGTACAGAATAAGGATAAAGCCACATCCGGTAACAAGGTCCCCACAAAATAAGCGCAGGATAATCTCAGCATAAGAATGGGAGGCGGGGGAGCCCCAGAGATGGCTGGGGAGAGCAAGCGCCCACCTACATTCAATCCCCAGCACCACAAAAAGAGGAGGGAAAGGAGCTGATTCTAACCCCCAAATGCAACCACTGTAGATATATTTTAGTGAATAAGAAATGAGAATTACTATCAAACCCAAATCTATATTGTTTTGATTATACCTGTATATATGCCTGACAAATTCATAAATTATAAACATTTCTCATTCTGTATTTCCAGCAGATTTCCACCAAATCATTTTATTTTATTTATTTATTTTGGCGGAACTGGGGATTGAACTCAGGTCCTTGTGCTTGCCAGGGAAGCACATATTCGTACACTGAGCCATCTCCCAACCCCTAAAATCATACTTTTTTTTTTTTTTTTGGCAGAGCTGGGAATCAAACTCAGGCCCTTGCACTTGCCAGGAAAGTACTTATTCCACTGAGTCATGTCTCCAGGCCCTCACTAAATCATTTTAATGAAATCAAAATGGCTTTTAAATTTTCTTTAATTACTGTATCTCTCTCTCAGTGAGGGCCTTTTTCTGATATTGCAGTGTAAGTTCTGTGCCCAGAATCTGCTATTTCTTTGTACTTTTTACTACTTTATTCTTTTTTGGTCAACTGGGTTAGTGGAAATATAAAATGTTCTCTTGCTATTAAATGCAAAAGCAATAACTAAAATTAGGAAGCAAACAGCCAGAATGTGGCTGCAAAGAAACTATGCATATGAGCAACATTTTAGCCCCAGAAATATTTACTTTCCCATTGTATACACATGCTTATTTACAAACACACACACACACACACACACACACATGCACACACACAAAATCTTGGGTCTTTTATGAAATAAGATTTGACAATAAAAGCACACCAGCACCCTATCTTGGAATTAATAAGAGGCACTCATTGGATACATTTAGATTTATTAAAAATATGAATTTATAATTCCTGTATTTCATACTGTGCACAGGAAAACTTTGTCTACAAACAAGATTAGAGAACAGCATACCTTTGTGTAAAGAGCATGTGCTTTGTCCAGTGGACTGGCATCTATGAACTAATTTTCCGCTCTGCATAGAAAATGCACAATCTGGGGCACAGTGCCTGCCCAGCAACCACATGCTGAACTTTTCAAGTGTACTGGGAGACCAGAAAATGTCTATGCCTTCAGGGGTTTCAACACAAAGGAATTTAATGCACAGAATTTTCCACTGTGAAAGTCCTCACAAAACTAGGATTAGAAGTCCCATTTGACCCTGCTATTCCCCTGCTTGGAGTTTTGCCAGAAAAATTAAAAGCATCATAGCACAGCAATGCACGTGTACTCATATTGATAGCATCTAAATTTGTAATAGATACATCTTGGAAACAGCCTAGTGTTCATCGACAAGGAATGGATAAGAAAGAGATGATCTTCTGAAATACGGAATACTACTCAGCCATAAATAAGTATAAACTGGAGCCTTTTATAGGTACATGGATGTAACTTGAGACCATACTCATAGGTGAAATATACCAGATACACATGTGTAAACATTTTAATGACTCCCTTGTGTGAGGAGCTGAAAGATTAAATAAGACTCAAAATGTACAATAGATATTGTAAAATGGAAAGAAATTATTCAAAAGAAAAGAGAAACAGAGATCTTATACTCTGTAACTTGACGACAATACGCAATAGACTAACTATTGTTACCCTCTTATTTTCTGGTTTTGAATTTTATTTTCTCTTTAAAAGAAAGTTTGAGGGCACACCAGATAGCTCAAAGGACCTGCTTAGGCAGAGCACAGTGGCAGGGGTTCAATCCCTGGCCTGGCAAGCCGGCCCCGCCCCAGGGGCGCACTGAGATGGCAATTGAGACTGGGCGTGGTGGTGCGTGTCTGTAACCCCAGCTCTTAGAAGGCTGAAAATAAGAGAACCAATCTACATAGTGAGATCTGTAGACCCTGTACTAAAATACATTAAAATAACAATAATAAATAAATAAAATAAAGTTTGAAAACAAAACTGATTCATGAGAACAGGAGAACTAAAAGTTGGGCCAGAGGTGCTCAGTGTGAACTAAAACTATGGAGAAGGCCTTCTAGGAGGCATTGGCATTTCTTTAGTACTCACCTCTCTGGAAACAAGAGAACAGGAAGAGAAAGACTATAAAGAAACACCTCTGCCCCTGCCTCTCTCCTCAAGCCTTCCTTGGTTCCTACCTTCTTTGCATATGCCTAGTGGAAACCACAGGCTGAAACCACGGGAAGCAGAACAGAATGGAGCAAAACCAGCATGATAAGAAAGCAATAGTAGAGAAAACGGGCAAATGCCAGGATCTGAGGGGTGAGCAGGATGCAGGGCAGAGCTTGCTTGTAAGACAATAAGAGCACTGCCACCCTCACATGGGCTCCTCTGGTGTCTGTGTGCATGTACAGAGGCTAAGGCTCTACCTGGCCAAAGACAAGCTATGACATAAGATTGAGACAAGTGGATCATAAGGTTCCTACACAGGATAGATTCATACTATGCATAAAAATATAAAAAGTCCATGCAGTGCTTGCCTCACATGCACAAGGTCCTGACTTCAATCTTTGTGCTACAAAAAAGTTACTGCAAAAATACATAAATACATCAAAGGTCTAATTAGAATTTCCATAATATATGCAGAAATTAAATGGGTACTTAAAAGATTACATGAAAATGTAAATGCTTAAGAATCAGTGGAGACATTTGATATTTCTTTTGAATTCTGAAAACAAGTATAGAACCTAGGAGCACAGAGCCACCAGGAACCCTGGACTGGGGTCAGGCCTAGGCACACCTGAGCAGAACAGGAATGCAAGGGAGGGCCCTGTGCACAGACCGCTCGGAGTGTAAGGATGTGCTAAGAGGCAGGGGTGCCGTTCAGCTTAGTGGGGGAGGATGGGCGGCTCAGCGAATGCCACGGGCACAGCAGGCTAGCCATCTGGAAGAACATCAAGTGGAATCGCCCTTATTAGATTACAGTAAAAATAAATTCCAAGTGGATTAAATACTTAAATATTAAAAAAAAACCCCAAGAGAATAGATGAGCTTTCATAGACATTCTCAGGGCAAATTAAGTATGAACTTACTTGAATTTCTAAAACAAAAATTATATCTATGAGAAGTGCCAAAAACCAAATGCATGCACATACGCACACAATGAAGAAAAAAACCTCAGCACAACTTGGGAAAATATTTGTAATGAAAACAGACAGATGCCCATAGTCAGTACTACACAGAGATCTTTCACACATTTACAAAGAGAAAATAAATAATGCAAGTAGAAAACAAATGGGCAAAGAATTGGAGGAGGAAACCTACCCAGCAACAAACCAAAATGGGCAGCAAGCAGGGAAAAGATGCTCAAATGCAATAACCAGGAGTGAAACGAAAATAAAGAGAGCATTGAATATGGATTCACTTATTAATCTAGGAATTTTTAACAGAGAAAACAGATGTGAAAGCAGACATGTGAGAGAGGAAAAGATCACCTTTAAATTCCTAGAGAGACCTGACAACGTCTTAAGAAACAGGCTGAAGTCCAAACATTAAAAACACAGATTTTCATTGGCGCATTGCTGGGACAAATATCTGACACCCAAGATGAAGGAAGGAAAGATTATTTAGCTCACAGTTGATGGAGGTTTATGCCCATACTCAGCTGGTTCCCAGGCAGAGGGGCACATGGCAGAGGCAGCAGTTCATGGAGGTAGCAAAGAGGAAGAGCTCAAAGGAAGAGGCAGCAGCTCCAGAGCTGACTAGCCTCTCTCTCCTTCTTACACTGTAATGCAGATTCCCTACCCCAGGGCTAGGGTATAGCACTCACACCCACGATCCCAGCACTGAATCAGGAATCAATCACAAACTCCAGAAACCTCCCCATAACTTCATGAGACTTTGGGGGGACAACTAAACACAAACCATAGCAGAGACCGAAGCTGATATTTGTAAGAAGAAAATATTAACAAATATGTAAATTTCTTCATCTTTAGTCTTCAGATTAGGTTATCGCAAGGAAGAGATTGCAAGGATATGCACTCATATATTTATACACATACACAAACACACACACATTTACTCATAAAGGCAAACAAAAGTGATGCTTCGCACCACCACCGCCTCCATATCCCACGTGGAAAGAATTTAGCAGATGTCCACAGTGGCTCTCTGCTGCCTGTAGGATGAGATAGAAATCTAACCAGGGAGCCCGCTTCTGCAATCCATGAAGCGTTTTGTAAACCATGATGAGATTAATTAGGATGTATGACCCTGTTTATCTTTATCATTTATTTTAGTTTGTGGTTTTCCTCAGCGATTGCTCTAAGGTTCAATTACTTTTCCCTTTCCCTGGGGTTTCCCTGAGAAAGAATCATTTGCATCTACTTCAAAAACACGAAGAGGAAGATGCCAGTCAGCCTGCCTGCCTTGGTCTTGGTGTTTTCATCTGTGAAATGAGGATGATCATACTTAATCCCCATCTCAAAGGGATAATGTGAAAATTAATATGATAATTAATTGGACTCCTGCTCTTACTAAAGATGTGCCATACAAATGCAGCTTCTTATTCCTCCTAAGTGTTCAGCTCTGTGGTTTCCTGTGTCTTTCACTTTTGTAACATGGGGACCAGGGCACTACCTTGTTTTATATAATGAAGCAGCAAGTGAAACACTGGAAAATTAAAAGAAATCAGAAACAATTCTACTTAATTACAGACAAATGATCAACTATTTTGAAGAAGGCTTTTAAGACATGGGAAATTAACTTAAATCTCAAGAGTGATTTTGGAATTCTTGCCAAAAAGAAAGCACACACACACACTCACACACACATATATATATATACATCTCTCCAACCTAGGTCTTCTTCTTCAATTTCATGGATGTAGGCTGTAGCTCCAGGCCCTCACTGAACCAGGGATTGAACTCAGACCCTTGCACTTGTCAGTAAAGCGCTTATTCTACTGAGCCATCTCCCCAGCCCCAAATGATCTTTCTAAAACATAGATCCCATCTCTCAAGGCCCGTGCTTAAAAATATTTGCCTGATTCCTTCTTGCTTTCCAGATAAATCCATACTGTTTCATAAATGTGTGTGGTCTCCCTGCAAGACTGCTCAAGCCCCCTGTGCAAGCTGCAGTCCCACTGCCCCCTCACAGCCAAGGTTCACTCTAACTTGCGAGCTGTGGGGGAAGGCAACTTGGGGTGAGTACCAGCTGCCCTCGAGTGACCTCCACTCACTTTGTTCATCAGCATGGATGGAGTGAGGCCCCACTGAGCTTCAGGAACTGTATTTCAACCCAAGGGCTATGGACCCATTGGCCCATGGCTTTGCAGCATGGAGCGAGGATGGATCTACACACAAGCCAAGCAAGGCCACCTGGAAACAAGAGAGCACGGCAGGTGCTCTCAGTCAGAGGAAGCTGCTGAGAGACAGAGGCAGAGTAACCCAGAGTTGGGCAGGGAGGCTCATGACTGAGTCCGCAGGCTGCAAGGATCTCCTCCTCAGAGTGCTAAGGGCACATGACTTAGCTGGCTAGCATTGGTCTTTTGGCTTTATTTTTAATCTTTTGTTAATACTTGATAAGTGTACATATTTTGTGGGCACAACATGATGCTCCAATTCACTGCATGTAAAGAATTGCATACAACATGTAAACACAATGACCAAGTCAGAATAATTAGCATATTAAGCCCCTTAAATGTATAGTATTTCTTTATGGTAAGCAAATTCAAAATTGTCTTTTCTCTCCATCTTGAGATCGATAGTACATTACTATAAATTGTGTTTTCCCAAAAAAAACACACGACACGAAAACTTGCCTGACTCTGTATCCTTGCCACTCTGAACCTGCTAAGTGGATCTCCTTCCCTACATCCCTTGTTCTTCTCAGCATCTACTCATTTAACATTGTTGTTAGGCAGTCAGACCAGTCTCTTCCCTTCAAAGCAAACAGCGCCCCATAAGTCCCTTCATTATTTCTTTAAATGCTACACTTGGACATAAGAGCTCCTCACAGGGCATTCACAGCCCACGAGTCTTAGTGGGAACCAGGAAGCATGGATCCCAACACATGAATAAGAATCCAAAAGGAAATATTCAATGCGTGTGAGTAGGGATATGAGAGAGGATGTCAGAAATCATGGCTACACCGACATGGAAAGAGTCTAAGTATTTGGCTTGCCAAGCTATCTCCAGAGTGGGTCAGGGAGTTCTGGCTGATAACTCTTACAGATTCCCAAGGAGTAAATTTCCCTGCAAAGTCAATTTCAAGCCATAAATGTGTGTTTATTTATGGCTCAAAAGCTCTAATCATCTAAAACTCAGCTTTCTTCAGCCATGGAGAGCCAGAAACAGCAAGCCAATGAAAAAAAGCAAACATACCTGGGGACATACAGTCAGCCTTCTGATAATTACAGTTGACAAAGATAAGATAAAATATGTACATAGACGGAGAGCAAATGCACAGAAGCCAAGTGCAGCCCCACGCCAAGGGAAGCCTGGATATAGGATGGCCTGGAAGAGAAAAGAAAGCTATTGAGATCTTGCCTGAGACAACAACCAGGCATATAAGTGACACTCTGCAGGTGTCTGGAGTACAGCGATGAGGCGGCTGGCACCACAGGAGCACCCTTCTTAATTCTCCCTTCCAAGGGCATGTTCCTCACTTGGCTGACTCTCCAGGGTAGGCACGTCAAATACATCAGCTCCATCTGACTGAACAGTGCTGAAATGTAGTGAGGCAGGAAGGCAGGGCCTGGCCAACTCAGAGCGGAGTGTGCAGTTGGCACGCTGTCATAAAGCTTCTGCTTCCTCGTGAACTGTGGTGGTCTCCATTTAAATCCAAAATTCAAACATGTACCAGTCAGCGCAGAAGTCACTGCTGCCACTTGAACTCTATGAGCACAGCTATTCAGCACATGCTGATTATAAAGCTCAGGAATTATGACATGACATGACCACGGGACCCCACAGCACAGCCTTTTTCACAATTGGAGCTTTTCTAGAAACCCTCTATTCTTCTGTACTAACAGAAGATTTTAATCGCAAACATGCAGCTCCATCTCACTATAAAGGGGAAAAATCCCTCGTGGTGTTGTTAATTGACCTTAATCTAATGTGATATGTAATACACTCAGCCAGATCCCAGGCACTCTCAAAATAGAGCAGTAAAACATCTCTTAAATCTAAATTATATTTGAAATAGCAGATTAGATTATTTCCAGCCTCCTCAAACAAACGGTAGCCTACTAAAATTTATCTTGCTCTTTCCAAACAAGGCAGATGCTCCAGCCTGACATGTCAAATGCTTTATGAGTTTATCTACCTAGAAAGTCACAGAATGTTTCTCTATTTGACCAAACAACCAGTTCCTGAAAGAGAACTCTGGTGTGAGGTTCCAACCCCACACCTGTATCTGAAGTCAGGATGACCCATCAAGGACCAGGTTACACATGCCACACAAATCCTTACACAACTGCTACCCAGGTATGCTCAGAGTAACTAATCGAGCTAACCTCAGATTCCCAGAGGAGGGACTCTCACAAGATAGACAAAGTATTCTTAGCAGTGTTGAAAAAACTGCTCAGTGATACCTATTAAAGTGCAGTAAAAACAACTTTAATCAGGGCCAGCAGAATATGGATTGAAATCGTTGTCATGGAGTGTTGCAGAAGAAAAGTCCGGATTCATCCCTGAATTAACACATGCAAGTGGGGATTTATAGGCAAGGAGAAGGTTGCAGGTTAGTGAATGGAAAACTTTCTAAGAAACACCCAAGATGAGGGGGATGAATGTGAAGACAGGCCATTGAGATCTGTATTACTTGGGCTGAGCATGGAAACTAGGTGAGATGCAGTGGAGACAGAGCTCTTGCCAGACTGACATAACAAGATTCTTGCTAAAACTGAATCTTACAAGGACATGCATTGGTGGACCCAGAATTCTGATGGATATATGTCCAAGCAGGGACTCTGTGACCAGTGAGGGATGATACTCAAGGCATGTGAAGATCTGGGGTGGAGCAAAAGGAGGGCATCTATCCTTGTAAGAACATTTTAAGAAACAATAGAGATTGGCCAGAATAGGCTTTCCCTATTCTGGAAAATCATAATACTGGAGGCTCTTATTTGACTATCCATTCAAGGGAGGGTCTGTACGTCGACTAGTGCCTTTCCATGGTGCCTTTTCCAAAACTACTTCTAAAGACAAAAGTATTAAAGGAAGAGTTTATGATCTGACCCTCCACTGGAATTAGATTTTCTTGGGCAAATAGTCACCATAATAAATCACAAATAATTTATGAAGCTCAGAAGGAAAATAACTTAAGAAGATGAAAGTAGAAAGCTCAATTTTAACCACAAAAATACTCACCTCTTTTTTCTGTGAACACCATATTTTTCTGTGTCAGAAAAAAGACATATTGCATATGCATGAAAATCAATGCATCTGTATTATATCCAAACAGTGCCAATGGATCTAACAAATGCATAATCAGTCTAGCCCATTCCTTTGAAAATAAATTGATTTTTTAGCACTTTTTCCCAAACTCCAGTTGCTTTGAAAATAGAAATCATTTTCTTTCTTTCTGACAGGAGTGCATTTTAAATGTGAGCGCTTTCTCATCTAATGATTGTTTTTGTGGCTTTCTCCCACTGATTGGCCATATCTAATTATCCAAATAGCTATTTAAATAGAATGCATTTTCAGTAATGTCTTTAAAGTGTAGCTTGAGGGGATGAAGCTATCTTTGACCTTTATATCACAGCCACCTTCCTTTTCTCAGCTCTGAATGAAATATAGCACCATAAACAATTCTGACGCCAATACTTAGGTACTGCTATTAAATCTCCATGTTTTAATTTTTTAATCAGTTAATAGAGTAATCACATGGCTATAAACACTGATTGCAAGTGTTTGTACAAGATGTGAAACTAGCTATTTTGGACTTAAAATACAATGTGGACACAAATTTATCACTGATGCTTGTTTTTCGTTGGCATTTTTATGTAAATAAATGAAGTTTGGGAGACTTCAACTCTGCTCAGCCTTGACTGGAGAAGTTACCATGATATTTGTCATTCTCACCCTGAAAAGGATTCCATAACGGAAATGTAATAGATTTTCTAGAATCATTTCATGCGACTCTGGGGTGAAGGTGTGCATTACTTGAACAAGATTAATTAATTTTATTTGTGCATGGGAGTTTGCCACAGCCCAATATTATACTTAGAACTTACATGGTGACCATTTTCCCCCTGTAGGGACTTGATACAATTATTTCCCTATGTCCAATAATATGTCTCTTAGCAATGGGATAGTTGCAGAGAAATAAACTTCTAAAGAGATGATTGCCAAAGCTATTAAAAGATTCTCAAAGAAGATCAAGATCAAGAAACAAACAGAGCTAGAGAGTTGGCTCAGCAGACTAAGCACCTGCTTTGGCAAGCTCAGGGACCAGCGTTTGATCCCCGACACCACATGCCACACCAGCCCTGCCCCAGGTGCACTGAGCCAGCCACGGAGGCCATGTGTGGTGGCACACACCTGTAATCCCAGCACCAGGGAGGCAGAAAACAGGAGGACCACTAGGAGTCCCAGCTGCGTAATGAGACCCGGTACCAAATACATAAAGAGAGAAAGAAAGAGTCAGAGAAAAGAAAACAAAAGCTCAAAGAGGAGGGCAGGGCAACCAATGATGCCATGGAATCATCAAATCAGGAATGCTGCTGAGAATGACCCTGGAGCAGGCAGAGGTAGTAGCCTGAGAATGCAGACAAGCAGTTCTCTTTGTTTCACATGCCCATACATCAGCACAGTGCATGGTGCAGATTTCCCTGTTTTTTCCAAAACTCTGAAGGCAACCTTCATTTTCTCTTTCATACATATTCATGCGGCAGCAAGAATAATGCTATAATGGACAATGATGAAAACACTAATTGGATAAAATTAGGAACAGATAGACACATGGTTATTGTGTAAATAAAGAAATTGAGCCCCAGAAAAATGTAAGCAATTCCTTGAGGACCACGTAGCTAGTGCCCAGCAGTGCTCCAAGCTCTGTCACTGAATTTCAGTGGCCAATAAATCCACCCTAAAGATCATTTAAGACTCGCACAGATTCCTAGCCAAAACCATTCATCTTCCTAATCAGACCAGACTTGACTGCCCTCTTGGACACCAGTGTCCTGAAGGTGACTTGAGGAAAGAGAATCCATCCATACATAACGAGCAAGCCTTTCAGTGAGGTTTGAGAATATTCCTACAATATTTCCTCAAACAGTCACTGATATGAAAAGTCCCTGCCGTCCTGTAATTTCTATACTGCTGTGAATAGCTGGTATTATTAGCAAAAGAGAAAAGAAATGAAGATTTCCATAATTGCATTTCAAGGGATCTGTTAAAAAACTTAACACCATTGTAAAGGTAACTGTCTTTTAAAGATTATTTCAACAACCAAATCTTCAGTCTCTGTCTGTTTTAATTGCCCAATATATTAATTTCATGCAGGCTGCTTCTCACAATCTAATATTTTACCCATATAAATCGCTACAGCAGGGAAACAGAAGGCAAAAATATACAATGCAAAAGGAGGAGGGCACTCTGGAAACCATGTTACTGGGGGAGAAACTCACCCCGATGTACTTTCAAAGTACTAATGGAGAGAGTACTTCCAAAACTCGGCCTCACATAGAAGAGCAAAAATGGTAATAAATAAATAAAAATCAGCATTAAAATTTTTTTGGTATATTTCAAAGCACCAAGTAAAGACTACACATTTATAGAATGTGTGTCACTCTGATTTTCTTCCCTATGACATTATCTGAAAAGGGGGGAAAGGGCCTACGCCACAGTTGGGCGGCCATGTTGCTTGGTACCTAGTGCACGGCCGCCTACTGCAGGAAGAGCATGAAGTGGACCAAAGCTGCCCTGTGGCGCCTGGGAAGCAACGCGTCAGGGAACGATGGGCATTCGTGTGCCCCTCCCGGGCGTCTACCCCGGCGACACATCTCCCTTCCATGTGGCCCCATGGCCCAGGTTCACGCCCACCCCCAACAGCTCTGCAGCCTCATCATCTGGCCTTTGACACGTGGACTTTGGTACCGCCCAGAGCTGCCTGCAGCACTGTGGAACATGATGCTTTCGACACACATACACACAAGCAGAATGGCTAAATGAAGATGTGAAACACATTTGCTTTTGCACCTGCCAATCTACATCTGTATCGCAGCTCCCTTAAAATCTACTCAGCTAGCCAGTTTTAAACAAAGATTTATTAATTTCTGTTGTTGTGACACACAATGAATCTTCTGAACATGTTTTGACACAAAATTTTGTGTCCTTGAGCATATTTCTCTCCAACCTCCAGCCTCTGCTGACCACCATTTCATTGTTTTTAGGTGTCCTTTACATGCCCTGTAGTTCAGTGAGATCATGTGATATGTCTTCCTCTGTCAAGCTTATATCACTAAACATATGTGTCAAAAATATAAAAATTTCTAGTGATATATCATCTTGCATGACCACAGTCAGAGTTCTTCTGGAGATTGAGGCAGGAGGATATGGAGTTTATGACCAGCCAGAGAAATATAACAGTTTAGTGACATTCTGTCCCAAAATAGCAAAAATTTAAAAGACAGCTGGGAATGTACCATGGCAGCACGCCTGGGTTCAATGTCTAGTACCATAGTAAGACAGTAGGATTTCCCTCTTTTAAAAGACTCAGACTAGTTCATCGCATGGCTGCAGCATATTGTGCTCATCCTTCCTCTGCAGCAGGGACTTCTACTGCTCCAGTCTTGGCTACTTTGAATAATGATGCAATGAACACGAGCATAGATGTCTCTTTTGCACCCATGTCATGCCCTGTGGCTATATGCCAAGCAGTGCAACTGCTCGTTCAAATGTTAGTCCTATTTTTAATTTTTTTCTTGAGAAAATTTAAGGTTTTTTTTTTCACAATGGCTAAACTTATTGATAGGTACTCATAGCAGCAGAGAAACAGGTAAAAGGAAAAGGAGAACGGGACTTTATTTTCTTTGAGAACAAAGAGAGAATTTGGGAAAGATAAATTTTCAGGACTAGACAAAGGGAGGCTGGAGCTTTTATGACCTTTTGCCAGGGCAGGGGCTTGGATGAGGATGTTTGGATATACCTGAGAAACTAATGGGGGGCCTTTCCTGAGGTGGTGGGAAGGATGAAAGTAAATCATGTCCTGGGCTGAGTTAGAGAAGAAGGGGGTTGTGGTCTTTTGTTTTAAAGGCATCAGCCATATTAGATGACCACCACAATGACTGTAACAATTCATACTAGGACCCTAACCTATCATTATGAGCATCTCTAACAACAGTTTTTAAATCATCCCCTTTTCTTGTGTCAAACCAGCACTTTTGTTTCATCCCCTTGAGAATCCCACAAAAAAAAAAAAAATACAGTAAAAGGGGCTATGGATTTGGCTCAGTGGTAGAATGCTTGCCTAGCAAGCTAGAAGCCCTGAGTTTGCTCCTCAGCACCAAAAACAAAGCATAAACCTTCCCTAAAAAACAACTCAACCATCCCCTTGAGAACAGACACAAAATAGTAGACATGAGAGAAAATTCCATTGTTGTTTATATTTATATACTTTTGATAATTAAAGATGCTTGCTGTCTATATGTCTTCCTTTGAGAAAAATAATCTATGCAGTTCCTATGATCATTCTGTAACTTAGTTATCTTCTTACTACTGCATTGTGAAAATAAACGTTGCCAGAAATTGGGCAAATGCTTGAAACAACCTAAGGATCATCTTTTCTGTGTTTAAATCCCTGTAGAAGAGTGTGCTTTGTGATTCAATTCCTTCTAGTCACATTCTCTTGAAATTTGACAACCTTACAATCACAGTGCAAACCAGCAGCCTAATAGAAACTGGAGGGAGCAGAGGGACATAGAGCTGAAACACTGCTTAATTTTCAGAAAATAATCATTATTTGCTCTGTCTGGAAGGTCCCTGAAGCCTCCCTCCCTCTTTCACAATGCTGTCTTTATTTGACCTGACTCAGAATTCGGCTGAGGAAAATAGCTGTTTTCTCCATAGAATTTGTGAGAAAATTTAAAAAGGCAACAGACCTGCTTGAGCTGCTAATATTGCTAGGACAAACAAAAAATTGACTTACAGACATAAAAAGAAACTGGTGAGTTCCTGCAAATCTAAGCCAGGGGCTTGCTGGGGCTGTGGAGCGGGGCCCATTTTTCACCACTGGATGGTGGCACTGATGGTCTTTCTGATGTTATGCAAAACACCTGAGCATCCCAACTCAGAGGAGGAAAGGATGACACTGCTTTATAGTTCCCCAGCTTTCAGACACCAAGGTAGAAACAACGTGGCAAAGGGACATGCTGGAGGGAGTCTTCCCCAGTTGATGGCACCTGGGAGAGCAGGCAGCGGAAGACCAGCCAGTGAAAGTGCATCCCCTTCAGCAGCTCCCCATGGCCTCCTTCCTGCCTCCTGGGCCCACCTCCTCACAGCACATTCTGCAAGGAACCCAGCGAGGAGCTTTATTTTAATCAAGCCAGTGCCCTTGTGATCAAACCACCAGACAAAAGCCCCACCTTGAAATAAATGAGCCTTTCCTGACAGTCATGATTCAAACCCTAACACTGGCTTTAGAGTTTCAGGCAAGCAGGAAGTAAAGACTAAGAATTGTAAATTACTCTAGATCCTAAACTTGTTTGCTTTTGTCTTTGTGTGTGTGGGGGGGGGGGGAGGGAACCAGGGATTGAACTCAGGCCCTTGTGCTTGCCAGGGAAGCACTTATTCCACTGAGCCATCTCCCCAACCCTGATCCTAAGCTGTGACCTAGTCTGTGACAAGACCCTAAACAAACACTCAGGCAATTGGGAATCAAATTATCTTTGTCATCTCCTTTGTGATTTCTCATGTCATTTGCCATGTTATGGCGATACATATTGGTAACCATGATCAGATGCAGGGACATTCAATACTGTCTTGGCCCCTCAGCGGTACCCGTTTGTAGAAAGGTTTTGATCTGACAAATGCTGTGAACTTTAACTGATCTTGATTTTGTTGTTTTCTAATACTTGTTACAGCACAGTGAAATTGGGGCAGTTGCTGCTCAGAGGTCCCTTAGGAGCTTCTTCTCAAAGCTGCTTAACATGGATAATTGCTATGGTTTTCATTAGCTTCTAAAATAGGCTGGGCTGGCGAGACAGCTCAGTGGACCAAGAGCCTGCTTGGGCAAGTTCGGGGACCAAGGTTCACTACCCTGCACCACAGGTGTGCGCATTCCCCCTGCTGTCTCCTGGACATGCTGAGCTGGCCACCCAGACCAAGCATGGTGGCACACACCTGTAATCCCAGTACTGAGGAGGTTGGAAACAGGAGGATCACTGTGAGTCCAAGCTGCATGATGAGACCCTATAAATAAATAATTAAGAAATAGACTTTCATGAATGAAAGGTCTTACTATTGCCCTCTAGATTTTCTTTTTCTTTCTTCTTTTTATTAAATGTATTTGGAAGAGGGTCTCACTACACAGCTCAGACTCATAGTGATCAGCCTATTTTCAACCTCCCTAGGATTGAGACTACAGGCATGAGCTACCACACCCAGTCTCAGTGCCGGATCATGGAACCCAGGGGTGGGGCCAGTACTGCGTTGCCAGGGATGGAACCCAAGTCCCTGCACTTGCCTAAGCAGGCACTTAGTCCACTGAGTTATCTCTCTAGCCCTCCTCCAGATTTTTTTGCATGAAAAAATTTTACAGTGATCCACCTGGTGCTCTTCTATTGCATGAACTCTTATTGTTCCATACATTACTGTGGGCTTTAGAAAACACAGGTATTAAGTATAAAAGCTCTTCTTAAGCATTTTCTTGAGTTTTCTCTATTTGCCCTTGAAAATTCAGAATAAATCTCTAGCAACAATTAATGATAATTCCTTTCTTTTAAGCCCCCTTATTTTTCAATTAGGAACTTAAACGATTTTCACATTTCTATGTTCACCCTTAAACGGCAGAGGCACTCCACAAAGACTGCTCCAATAACAATTTTAAATATTCTGTAATGAGGAATTTTTCTGTCAATTAAAATACTGTGATAAGGAAAACAAATTTATTAATGATATGATGATAAATATGTAATTATGTTGACAAAAATCTTCACTGCAGGCTTTTAGTATCTAATGAATATGTGGAAGAAACAGAACAGAGTCTCTAAATTAATGCTTTAGAATTTTTAGTACTCTCCCTTTAGAACCGCCATCTAACTTGCGATATTCTTAGCTTGCCTGCCAGTGAGTGAAGCAGGAAAAAAACTCAGAGGCTGTAGAAAGAACGGAAGACTAAGGACAAGGAGAGAAAGCATGCTAGCTGCAGACTGAGGTTAGTACTGTATAATTATATTCCAAGGAAAGGTAACAAGAACTTTATGTATCTTATTTCACCCTTTTTAATTTTTATTTATTTTTTATTTCATTTATGTATTTTAATATATTTGGTTGCTGCAGAATCTCACTATGCAGCTTGGGCTTCTACTGATCCTCCTGTTTTTCAGCCTCTGCAGTACTGACATTACAGGAGTGTACCACTATGCCCAGATTCTGTGTCCAGCTCAGCCTACCCCGGGGTCAGGGTTGGCAGGCATGTGGTGCCGGGGATCAAATCACTGTCCCTGCATTTGCTTAAGCTTGCCTAACCAGGTGCTTTAGTCTGCTGAATTATCTAGTCAGCCCCTGTAAATGTAACATTGATGTTGAAGGAAGTTATGGCTCCACTCAGCACAGATGACTTGCACAATTTACACTGCCCTGAAAGAGTTGATCCTAACACTTATTCTCATCATCCCAGCCCCTCTCTACGCCTCTTTCAGGGTCACTGCTATGAAGAACATGTCCTGGGTAGAGTGAGGTAGACAGCAACTAGAGATGTAGAAAACAAGGGCGCCCAAATGAAATTAGGGAGCTGCACCTCAGTGGCTTCTGATTTCACTTTGTTGGACTCAGAGATCCCCTCATCATGGAAACTTACAGAACTAAAAAGTACATTGCAGATTGTGTGTCTAGACTGAGGGGTGCTCCAGTGGATGGCTGCAGCTAAAAGAAATTTCAAGCAATGATGTGACTATCCTACGATCGCTTTACTATTTGATGAGCAGATTATATTGCCAGGCAGAGGTGAAGTGTTCATACAGAAATAGCCCAAGCTTCCAAAATGAGCTGGCTATCAGTGATAGATTACTGTGCATGAAGAGTTTCTATCAATACTGAGGAAGGCGGTGGGGGATGAATGTGAGGGGCAGGGCAGGCTGCACCATCATTTCTGTCCCTGGTCATTCTTGTGACATAAAAATCAAATCATCCATTCATGGTCTCTAACAGCATACGTTGCACATACAGCAGTGAATCATCTTAAATAAATCAAAGACTCAGTACACCACCTCATGTCATTTGTAGTATAATGAGTTTGCAAAATTTAACACATATGGGGGCCAAAAGCAAAAAACAGACTGATTCTGAGTTAGTTTAGGACTTGAGCAGTTTGTGAACAGTCCACCACAACTCCATAGCTCACTGCTTCTGCAACTCCAAACACGTTCCTTAGCGTCCCTGTTTCAGCATTTCTATCAGCTCTTCTATTATAAAACAGGGATAAAGTAGTCTACAGCTCATCTTACTATAAAAATAATTATTATATTATATAATTATTAACATGTTATTATATAATAATTTAAAAATATATTGTTATTTGTGCATTAACAAATATTAAATGCTCAATCACAGCTGATCATTAGGTAATAGGCTGCAATTACAGCTAAGGATTTCCTAATAAAACAAGGGACTCACCATTAGAAAGTGGCTAATATAAATCTGGCAATCAATTTAGACAAACCATCCTGTAGTCTTCTGACCCCAGAGGCAAGAATCCAAGAGCTTGTGTGGTAGCGAAATCATTCTGCCTCGCCCATCACTCCTACCATCTCTGGCAATCAGCATTGTTTTCCTTCTCATCTTAGACACTTGCCTTGTCAACATATGCCCTTGTGTGCCCATGAGTGCAACCTGAGCTCCGAAGCAAATTACCTTGACACCCTACTCCGGAGATGGGAGATGCTATTTTCATGTATCTGCTAATAGCTGTCCTCCTCAACAATGCCCATGTGACCTTTAAATATCACAGAAGCTAAGTGGCAAAGGAGAATAATAATGGCATTTTAATTGATTGGTAAATTATTGAGCAGCATTAGCTAATACTCTGTAACACCCCTTCACTCTCCTCACTCCATTCCATCTTACTGGAACAAATCATTAAGCTCTCCAGAGGGATCCTATCTTTCTAACATGAAAGTGTGTGATCCATTTGACCCTGTCTGCAGTGGTGTAGCACACAGGTTAGCTTAAAAGCTCAGCAGATAAATGTTAGGTAAGAAAAGCATGTGGAAAATATATGCCCAACACCAAATGTCATTGCAGACTACATTTCACTGTAGTTCAAACCATTCAAAGTAAAAGGCAGTAAATTAGACTTTGCCTTTTGTCCTGCTGTCTCATAAACAATGGACTTCAAATTCCTTTGAATACATCTAAGGTTTATGAATTTCTGGCCCTGGCAGTGATTATCAAGCTTTGATAATGCTCTTGTGTGAGGGACTCTGTCATGCTTCTCCATGCTACAGCATTACTACTTTGGGGATCATTTTACCTATAGAAATTCAAATGTCCTTCCTCCCCCACCCCCACTCCTGTCCTCCCTGAAACTTGCTAAATGACCTTACAGCTTGCAGAGCTCATTCCTTGGAGCTAGTGAGCATTTGGACAACATGCCAGGATGAAAGAGTTTTGTGCTACCTGTCTTCTTTAAGTTCTTTTCCAGCTCTCTCTCGATTTTCAGGAAAGCTTTGCATGTCTCTGACACCGTTTGCTTTGCACAAAGGAGGACGAAGCAGGAAGCTGGTAGGTGTTGAGGCCACAACAGCCTCTGATTATGAGCAATGAGTTCTGTGATCTCAGTGTCCTAGTCTCAGCTATCTCAAGGAAAACATGAGGGACTTGAGTGCTCTATAGAGTGGGCTTGGGGTTAACACAGAACACTTCAAGAAAGATCTAGCTGTCCCAGTTGTTGAGCGGACAGCACACAGCTCCTCGGGTTTGTCTCAGCTCAGAACTGCCTTCACAGAAGAGCAGCACAGATTTCACCAGTTTACCCTGCTTTGCTTAGGGCTAAATTCAGTTCAGCCCTGTTAGCTGCCATCACTCTTCCCTATTGCCATCCTTCAGATGGCACTTCATTTCTGCAGACCTTAGTGGGGCTGACAGCTTTATCAGTCCACGTGGAAGGCCAACTGTGTGCCTCTTGATCCCACACACCTGTCCCTCCAGGCTTAAACTATTCAGGACTGCAGTATAACGCTAGTGCAATTCTTTCTTCTTCCTCTAGGCACAGAGAACTAAGATGTCTTAGTTCCCTCAAACCTCCTCCTCCTCTCTGTGATGCCTGTGCCTAACCTGTAAAAAGATCATTCAAAGTCTCAGGACGACAAGTCTCCCCAGGCTGTTGCTCTCTCATCCCAGAACACTCTCGTTCACACTCTCCAATAATGTAAATGTGGTGCACTTAGAGCCAGCGTAATGTTCCGCCACATTTTGGGTATGTTCACTTCCCTCAGAAAGTGCTCTAGTAATTCCTTTACCCCTTTACAAATTTCATCATTCCTTCATCTCTTCCAAGACATCTTCTTATACTTTAGCTTTGATTTAGCATTCTTCTGACACTCTAGGCTTCTTCCTTCGTGTAACCATTGTACCAATTTTCCTAACTGTTTTCCCTTTTAGTGTGTGTATTGGGTTTTGGTACTGGAAGGATGAGAAGCATATTCTGCTCCATAGCTCCATCTTCTGGCACAAGGAGCTAGGTACTGGAATTCATTTGTGGGAAGGCTGGATAAGTGAGCAAGCGGATTAACGGATAAATACTTTTTCAGGGCATTAACTCATTTTCCCAGAGTTGCTGCCATTACTGCAGTCATGGTATAGTATATTTTTTATTTATTGGATCCAGGGTCTCACTATGCAGTTCCAAACCATAGTGTGCCTCCTGTGTCAGCCTCTCCAGCACTAGGAGCACAGGCATGTGCCTCCATGCCTGGTTTCGGGGCCTGCACAGTGGTAGGTACCAGGGATCAAACTTGGGTCCTTGCATTTACAAGGCAAGCCTTTGACTACTGAGCTACCTCCCCAGCCCAGTATAGTATTTTAGAGTAGGAAGCACTTCAATATGTTCTCAAAAGTAAATGAAATATGTTTGTTCATGTGTTCATGTCTTAAAGTACAGAAGAACGTGCAAGTCCCAAAAAAAGGCAAAATGAAGTCAGTAACAGCATAATAATTCAGTATTCCTAGTGTTAAAATAAATGTCATAATTAAAATTACTGCATTCATAGATGTAACAGTAATGTGTACCTGTCCTTCTCCCTGGCTTATTGATAAAATTAGACCATTCAACTAGTCAGTTCCTCTTCTGCAAGTTCAGCAGCAAGGTATTGGAGGGGCTTCGAACACCCTGTGTGAACTCCAAGGAATGAGCTCTAAGGGTTCTTTCAGAGGGTGACAAAAATGCTGACAGATCATAAACTTGAAGGTGAATGACAGTGTTGTACTGGGGACAATATTGCAGATCCAGGCCAGAAACAGATTACAAACAATGGAAGAGTCCGCTTGTGTGTGACATCAGGCAGTTGAGTCTCTCTGAATCTCATTGTGTTCATCTGAAAATGAGAACAATAAAACCTCATTTATTGATATGGGATGAAGTTTCTTTACCCTGAGTGTCTAGGGCAGGAAGTATCTTTGAAATTGTTAACCCCAGCAGTGTGCCAGTTATTAAGTGCTTCTTCCCGTATGCCTGATGACATGGCAGCCACAGAGAACTACTTAATTTCCGAATTCAGCTGGAGAATAGCCTGTGAAGTGTCTGCTATTCAGTCTAGTACACCAGTGGCAACCCTACTGCAAGAGTGCCAGGAACACTATCCCTCTTATGAAATGGACAGGAGGCTTCTGGAAGCCTTCCCCAGCCGGAATTACTCTTACTCAAGGAATACGTTCTTCCCTTGAGATCCACTTATTGTCTTAAATTGTTAGGATTCCCTCAGAGTATTTATCTGCATGAGTGAAAAGGATTATAGAAACAGCCCAGAGGCCCAGAGCTAATCTCTCGACTTCCAGAGATAAGATATCTTCCTCACCACTGAGCCCCAAATGCTGAGATGTGTAGGCCCCGAAGGCCATGTATGAAAAGCAGAACATCTTCCCACACAGCTGTAAGATGTACAGAGTGAGAGAGAGAGAGAGAGAGAGAGAGAGAGAGAGAGAGAGAGATGCTGTCCTGTAGTGTCAAAGGCACAAGAGGAAATTGGAAGATTTCTTCAAAATCAAAGAATGAGAAATCTCCTGTAGCAATTGATGCCCCTTTTCAGTCACCAGTGGAGGTGATTGGCTCAGATAACTGATCAGCTCAGGCGCCCCCTCTTATCTCTGCCTCAGGTAGGTCAGAGGCTGACTGTAAATGACAGATGCTTGCGTTCCATCCCATATGTGGTAGTGGGCAGAAGAGACATAGAGCAGGATCTGAAACTGACCTTCAGTAGTTAACATGGGTTTTGGCTTCACAGAGATAAACCCTAGCTCCCTCTCATATTAGATGCAGTAAGTGACCCTAAATGTTTCCTAAGTGTCAGGTCCTGAGACACAGGGAAGCAATGCAACCATTTGGACGCAGAGTGGAATTCGGTGGTTAGACTGCCTGGGAATGCATCCCATCTGCCCATGGGCATGTAGGAAGGCTTGGGCAATCTGCCCCTGCCCTGTGTCTCAGGTTGCCCACCTGACATGTGAAGATGAGAAAGGTGACTGACTACAGGGTTGCTGTAGAATGCATAACTTCACAGGAATGATGGGTTTAGAAGAAGGCTCCAGCATTTCTCAGGAAGTGATGAGGCTGAAAACACACACAGCGAGCAGGTAGACTGTCCAATCCTGTCCTTTCCTCAGCCTCCAACCCAACTGCCAGATCTGAGCCCTTGCTCAGCCCTCACTGGCTTCCTAGCTAGACATACAACGCAGTGTTCCTCTGTTCACCTCTGCCTTCATCAGTGGCGCCAACGACAAGGGCTGCTGCAGTTCACTTCCCCTGCATCATGACACTTCCAGTAGCTGCCACACAGGAGTCCTCCACACCCAGTGTCCCCTTTCCGATCCCACTCGCAAGCAGATTTCCTTTCTCCAGCTGTAATTCCAGCAATATCTATAACCTGGATATATTGGTTTGGCTTCCATTGTTTGGTCATGACATAGGATCCATAAATAAATTATTTTTCAAGTCATTTTCTATAGCTACTTCTTATGATTTGTACAACTATAATTTATGAGTCATAGGAATAAGTTCAGCTCTATCTTATATATCTAAGACAAAAACAATAGCCTGCTCTCAAGATGTAAGTGCAGTTTGGCATTACCCACAATCAGGTTATACTCAAAGAGGCATTTATCCAGAGCAAAGAGAGATAATGCTAACTTCAGCTGAGTCCAACTCAAGATGAAAAAAAACAGCCAAGGACCTATGAGGAGGAGTGGATTCATCAAGAGGGCTTCTCCTGTTCTTCTTAGAGGACACAGACAAACAGTGGTTCAGATTCTAAAATCAGAAACACTGCAGAGGACAGCCAAGAAGAAGCACTTTAAGAAAACAAATAGAGCTGGTGAGATAGCTCAGCAAACTAAGCGCCTGCTTAGGCAAGTTCAGGGACCAGGAATCAATTCCTAGCACCACAAGCTGCACTAGCTCCACTCCCAGCCATGCTGAGCTGGCCATGGAGACCAGGCATGGTGGCACGTGCCTATAATCCCAGCACTAGGGAGGCTGAAAACAGGATGATCACAGCAAGTCTGAACTGCATAATAAGACCCTGTACCAAATACATTAAAAAAGAAGGAAGAAGAAGAGGAGGAAGAGGAAGAAGAAGAAGACAAAGAAGAAGAAAAAGAAGAAGAGAAGGGGAGAAGGAGAAGAAAGAAAGAGGAAGAAGAGGAAGAGGAACAGGAAGAAGAGGAAGAAGAAGAAGACGAAGAAGAAAGAAGAAGAGAGGGGGAGGAGGAGAAGGAAGAAAGAGGAAGAAGAGGAAGAGGAACAGGAAGAAGAGGAAGAAGAAGAGGAAGAAGAAAAGAAAGAAAGAAAGAGAGAGAGAAAGAAAGAAAGAAAGAGAGAGAGAGAGAGAGAGAGAAAGAAAGAAAGAAAGAAAGAAAGAAAGAAAGAAAGAAAGAAAGAAGGAAAGAAAGAGAGAGAGAGAGAGAGAAAGAAAGAAAGAAAGAAAGAAAGAAAGAAAGAAAGAAAGAAAGAAAGAAAGAAAGAAAGAAAGAAAGAAAGAACAGATAACCACTATGAACAAACCTGAGATCTTTTGGTATCTGTGGATGCTCACAGGCAAAGTTCTTGTTGCATCAGGTTTTTCAAGGGAATAATGAAAGACACAGAATTTGTAGGATTATTTTACAATATTAACTGAAAAAGGCAAATGCAGAAGCATACAGGAGTTTTCCCCTACCAGAGACAAAAAAAATCCACAGCAGTGTCCTGCAGGAGGCCAGCCAAAAGGCCAGAGTGCACAGAAATGTCTCATTTGCACTGGAAAGGCCCAAATGTCAGCAGAAGAAACTAGACACTCTGTGCCAGCGGGCTGGAGGCTCTGGGTCTGTACTGGAACCAGGAAGGTTGCTCAAGGTAAGGAGAAGAGCTGCCCTGAAGAGGACTGCTGCCATCCTAGTGACAGCAAAGACCCCAGCTCCTATGGTGGCGAGAATCCATGTCAATAGAGCCAGCATGAGAAGCCTCGCCAGAGAATCAGCAGCATCCTGGCATCCTCTGCAGCTCTCCTTCCATGCTGCTAGCTGCAGTCCTCAGGCAGGCCTTCCTTGCCTATCCCCCACTGACACAGCTCAGCTGGGAGCTGCAACCTGACCATGACTGAACCCACCACAGCTGTTCTCTTCTGAGCGATGAACCAAGCCAAGCAGTGCCATCTTCTTGCTCAGGACAACAAAACTGTAAGTGGGGTGGATATCTGAAAGGCCCCATGAGATATAAGAGTAAAGGCATATCAATGTGCTGAGCTGTAAAAGGCTCAACTTCTGATATTGCCAATTCTGCTGATGACCCACTACTATTATGGACTGTTGGGCTTTATTGGGTTATTTTGCTGAATTCAAGTACTGACAGTCTTTAGACTGGCTTCAAGTGTGTGAAGATCCTTTAATAGCTTCTTCAAATACAGCTTCTCTGACTGCAGTGGAACACCCATCTGTGACAAAACAAAACAAAAAACGGGTATAAATAAAGGATTGTGTTGTGGTGAAAAAAAAATATATATATATGTATATGTATATACAAATTAGGATAAATGTATAGCTAATTTCTCTTAGTTCAATGAGAAGAAAGGTTTGTACTAATATCGATTAGGGAAAAAGTCTTTCTAATATTGTTTAGAAAAGATATCTATGTCTTGTCCTCTGAATAATCTACAATATTTAACAACAATATGCAATGCATTATTTATTGTAACTGTCCTACTAACCTGTTTTGAAATTGTTTCATTGCTATTTTATCTTTTTTCCCATTAAAATGAATAAATGATTTAAAAAAATAATAAAATAAAATAAAACAAAAACAAAAAAGAAATGAAATGACATAAAAATCATTTGAATTAAAAAAAAAGAAAGAAAGAAAAGAAACCTGAAAAACCAGGCGTGGCCTAGCCCTCTTTGTTTGTTATAGCAAAATACCTGAGGCTGAAGACTTGTAAAGAAAAGCCTTAGCTCACAGCATGGCACTGACATCAGTTCTGGTAAGACACAGGTAGGCAATGTCATAGCAATGGCAGGAGTGTAGGCCAGGCTACAGCACCACATACAGAAGGGGCACTCGGAGAAGGAGTCATAATCCCATATTCAAGGGACCTGATTACTCAGCAAGACCAGTGTTAATCTTTTCTACCAGCATAGTTCCCATGATATGATTAACTTCTCACACCTTAAGGTGCACCCACCTTTCAGTACCCTCATATCATGACCAACCTTGAAGCTTTGGGGAAAACACTCAGACAATAAAATAAACACCCTCTTTCCACTTCTCCCTCTGGATGGCTACAGCATCCAGATCCTTCCTGTTCTCTCTCTAGCTCTCTCTCTCTCTCTCTCTCTCTCTCTCTCTCTCTCTCTCTCTCTCTCTCACACACACACACACACACACACACACATACACAAGTGTATAGGCATTATCTCCCAAACTGTAGTCAAATAAGATGCAAAAAAAAAAAAAAATGTTTAAGATGAAAATCATTTCATAAACACTAGAGTTGAGACCAAATCAGGAATCCTGATGTTTTTTCCTTTCTTCTTTTAACATTAACATGGTCATTTTAGAGATCTCCATAGTGTTCAGTACTTTAATTTTCTTCCCTGTGTGTAAAATAATTTGCTTTCAGTTGAAGTAACATCTGTTTCTGTAAATAATTAATTTATTAGATGCCAATCAATTTAATAAAGCCACAAGGTTTTCTTGACCTCTTTATGTGTAATCAATGAACTTATATGGAAAATGTGAAATTTTATTTTTTTAAAAGATGATCTAAATCTTCCACTAACATAACCATTGTGTAATTATGTGGTGCTTGCAATCAGAGAGCTACACAGACATGACAGGCTGGAAGCCAAGATTATTAAATCATTACAGAGTAGCAAGAGACAGGCCTGGGACACCAGAGATCTTCATTTTGTCCTTGAATAACTATGTCAGTTCTTCATTATCTCAAGTGCTCTTAATTTTGTACAACCTGCAGTTCATGTTTCCATTCCAAATGTTAAAATAGCCATTTTAAAATGTTGTAGGTACTTTGTGTAGGTAAACCTCATTTAATTTTCGAAATTATCTTATAAATAATTACGAGTAAGTCTACGTTTTTCAGAAGCTTGAGAAAGCAACTCATGGGCTCTTCCCAGGTAGGAAAGAACCTGAAAGCTTCTGAACAGTGATAATTGGCTTCTATTCTGAGTTATACTCTCATTTCTTTCTTGATCCACTCACCAAACACATTTTTCTACAACTGTTACTAATAGTTACCTGCTTCTGGTGTAAAAACTTAAAAACAGTTTTTGGAGCAAACAAGCAGCTTTCGTTGCTGAAAATTTACAACTGACCTCATTATACAATCATTCTATATATAATGATTCTGCATTTGGGCAATTAGTGAGCAAACAATGTACATTAGTAAGAGGAGGAGTAAATTCACAAGTCAACAAGAAAGTTACTGAAACAAATGAACCAAGAATAAAATTAAACAGTGAAGGTAAGATTTGCACCTTAATAAACTCTCAGTCACATAGAAATTAGATTTTGCATTCCAAATGCCCATCAATTGAAGAATGGATAAAAACAATGCAGTATTTTATGCAGTGGAGTATTACTCAGGTATAAGTAGATAAATTCAGGGCCTTTATAGGTAAATGAATACAACTACAGACCATACTCATAGGTGAAATAAATCAGACTTACATGTGTAAACATCACATTACCTCCCTAGTGTAAGGACCTGAAAGCGAAAGTAAATTTGAAAGGTAGAGTTGATACGGTGAAAGGGAAAGAAACTGTTCAAAGGGAAAGAACTGGCATGAGGGAAAGGAGAAAAGGAAGAAGGAAGGGAGAAAGGCGTATATGAGCTTGGTACTTGCCTTTCTGGCTTCTGTTGGTCTACTGAAAGTAGGAATTAATGCCTAATTTTCTCTCTCTCCCTCTCTCTCTCCTTTAATTTTCTATAATTTTTAAACCAATTTTTAATGGCCATATCTGGTAATCTGAACAACTATTCTGAAGACAGCAATGCGTAGTCTAGCAACCACTGTTGAATTCTCATTATACTATTTAGTGACATTTTGTATCATTTTAATGCTTTTTAGAATCATTTATTCTCTTTAAAATGAAAAATAATAAACATTTTTAAAAACAAATTGTTTCCTCTTTATAACCACAACGGAATTTGTTACCTTAAAGTTTAAATTAGTGCCAAACATGGAAATATAAAAGCAAAAGAGCCCATTTTTCTTTTTCTTTCTTTTTTTGTATATTAGGGCAGGGTCTACAAGGTATTCAGGGTCTCACTGCACAGATCAGACTCATAGTGTTCCACCTGCTTACAGCCTCCCAAGAGCTGGGGTTACAGCATCACCACCACGCCCAGTCTCAGCTGCCCTCTCAGAGTGCCCCAGGAGTAGGAATGGCAGGCACGTCTTGGGATCAAGCCCTGGGTCCCTGCACCTGCTTGTAGGTATTTTAACCCACTGTGCTATTTGACCAGCCCTCATTTTCAGTTTTGTTGTCAAATCTAGTATTTTCAGCAGGATATTGCTCTCCTTTGGGGGTTTGGAGGTGAGGCAAAACACCATGGTGAGGGAAGAAATCAAGGACTCCAAGCAAATGCAGAAATAATTATTAAAACAGTATTTAATACTATTTGTACCTAAAACAAACAAAAAAAAATGAGGAGCTGAAATCATTTTCTTAAGAGGACTTCACGCATGGAAAAAAAAAAAAAAAAAAAAAAAACAAACTTGAATTGCTATTCCAAAATCATTGTATGAAGTAGAAATTGGTTTCAACATTAGTAAGCCAAATGCTGTAGGAAGTGGAGGTAACTGGATGTGAAATTTTGAATGCTTTAGTGGGAACAGTCTCAGATTTTTAGGCTGTGGCCAACACCAAATGACAACGCAAGCAAACCATAATATTTTTGTACTGTTTTTGACACACCTTTTGCGTTAGCCTGTGAATAAAGGTAATAATAAGAAAAGCCACCCTGTGGGTCAGTGCCCCACAAAGGTCTTCTGCATGTGAAGCCACCTGGTGCTCTTCCAGCCAGCGCCTGAGCCTCAGCTTTCAAGTCAGACTGTGATCCAATGTACATTCATTCTGGAGACCACCCAGAGCCAGATGAAAATCAGACAGAGCCAGACTTGTAAAGTGGTATATGGGAATAACTGATTGTTAGCTTCCGTGTGGGATAAAAAGTCCACCTTGTGGGAATCATCACTTTCCTGTGCTCACATTGAAATCAACCCATGCTTACCGTCAGCCACGCACAAGGTGGATGAGGCCAAGATTATTAGTAAAAAATCAAATATGAAAATGTAGGTGATGCCGGGCGTGGTGGCGCATGCCTGTAATCCCAGCACTAGGGAGGCTGAGGCAGGAGGATTGTTGTGAGTTCGAGACCAGCCTGAGCTACAAAGTGAGCTTAAGGCCAGCCTGAACTGCACAGTGAGACCCTGTCTCAAAAAAGACAAAAAAAAAAGAAAAAAAAATAAAATGTAGGTGAAACAATAACTCATGTTACTTAAGAGTTAACAATACTGTATTTTAAATTGGACAATTTGCTGAGATGGAAAAGGTATCCATGTGAGAGTGTGCTGTACTATTTAACTTAATTTAATCATTCCCTGAAGTATGTGTATATCAAATCATGTCGTACACTATATATAACTTGTACACAATATAAATATATATATAACATATATGTTTGTCTGCATGTATTTAACTATAAATATAACTATAGTTATATTTATATATAGTTATAGTTAATATATATATAACTATATATATATAACTATAGTTATATATATATAGTTATATTAACTATAACTATAATTATAAATATATTTAATTTGTCACTTAAATCTCAATTGAGTTGAAAATAGTTAACTACTACTTTAAGATGATGCCTAACAATGACTTGGTATTTGTATCGACAGATATACAATGAAAGTTATAAATAACATTCAGGTTTCTAATTTGGTTTCTAGAGTCAATGAACACTTCCTTTAGCCAGTATTCAAGATGGTCTCCAGTGGGCGCGAAGGCCTTCCTGTCTCCCTGCGGCTCTGCATAGGTCCCTCTGATCTGCAGTGAAGGTGGGACCATGTTGTTTTCAAGATTAAGTCATAAAATGCAACTCTTCCACCCCCTCTAAAATGAGCTTCTTCTGCTTCCCTCTTTCCCTCTCCCTCTGTCTCTCTCTCCCTTCCTTCTCATTCTCCTGCTGTCTATCACAGTTAGCCCTAGAGAAGCCATGTCCCATGTCAACAGAGGATTCACATGCTTTATAGTTCTATAAAGAAAGCTACAGGGTGAAATGTCAAAATCTCTGCCCAATTGCCAGCAAAGAACAGAACTCTACAATTAATCTTTGTTTTATAGTAGTCTCCTGGAAGGTGATATTCCACACTAAAAATCTTTTAGTTTGCTTTTCTAACTCCATTTTAGTGTGATTTTAGATTCAGAGATAAACAAATAAAAATGCAACAGAACTAAAAGAAGCATACAGATCCTACTAGATCATTCTAACCATCTTATGTGGAATGTCAATTTAACGGTGTCTCTTCCGTTAAATTGTTTTTTTTTCCCCAGCAGTGTTGTGATTGTTAATGTCATATTTACAAAGCACAAAATAGACAAAAATTTTGATATAGTAGAATGAAACTCCCAAGCTGGAATACCAAGGCCAAGTTCCTATTCTCTAAAGCTGAAGAATGAATTTTAGGAACAATGGAGGTCAAGAGGAGAATATATTTATTGGATGAAAGAAAGCTCTGGTTCCATAGAAGGACGGAAAGGGGACCCAAGTGGTTTTCCCTGAGAAACTGCCTTTTCTAGGAATTTTTATAGAGTAAAACCACATGATGATGTGGGTCTAAGGTGGAATGCACCAGGTGAGTATGAGGTGGGACAAAACTATGGCCAACCAATAAGATTATAAGTACAATTGCTCAGATAAAATAGATTAAATCCAGGACCAAAAGGGGAAGCAAGTCTTGCAACAAGAGGACATGACTATAGAATAGGGTTTATTACTGTAGCGGGTTGGGTTAGCTACTCTTCTGGGCTTCCTCAAGGTGAGAAACACCTATTTAGAATACCAATCTGGTAAAAGAAGGACCATTTTGTATCTGTATATACAAAATAGGAGAGTTATACAGTTACTTTCTCTTCATTCAATGAGAAGAAATATTTGTATAAATAGTGTTTGAACAGGATATCATGCCTGCATCTTGTACTGTGATTGACCACTACAAAGAAAACAAAAAAATAAATTAAAAAATGTAAAGATAGAATACCAATCTGGGACGCTCATCTTCAGGGAGGTATGCATGTGTTTGATCTTTTGTCTGCAGGCCTGATGCACAGCAGGAGTCTATTCCTTTCTCTCACAATTGCAAGGTATCTGGCCTTCTAGATGATTCCTTCTGGCCCTGTCTCACTGCCGACAACATTCCTACCTAACTCAGCTGCCTATAACAATTTCAATGGCTAATGGGGTAAGAAGGGTAGAAAAAAATATATTTTGAACAGAAAGCTTTTAAACAAACAGATCAAGACTGAAAACGTTCGCTGCCTACACGCCCAGCAGCAACACACATGCTGCTCACTTGCAATCTCAGCCACGTGATGAATGCTGGCTCACCCCAGCTTGGGTCACTCCTGCTGCTACCAGCCAATGAATGGCACATCTCTCCTCAGGATGCACTCGTGATGGTCTTGGTTTCTGCTGAGGCCTGTCTCCTCCTACTCTTTGGCCATAGTTATCTGTTATTATCTAAAGACCCCAAAATCCAGTAACATAAACCACCAGTTATTATTTTCTGTGAACTGATTGAACAGTAAGCCATGAAGCACTGGTTTGGTTCTGCTGGGCAGAATAAAGCTGTGAAGTCCAAGAAATCTCTCTCCCATGTCTGGCATCTCAGTACTCCTCAGGCCCTGGGTCTCTTCAAATCATAGAGGTCTCTGAGAAGTTAGAATTTTTCCTTGGCAGACTATTTCAAGAGAAAAAGTAAACAATTCCTGGTTTCATTTTATTCCACTTGTCAAAGTCCCAAAGGGAATGGCTAGAAGGGACAGTCATATCCCAGGAGAAAGACAAATTGCTGTCTCCATTGGTGACTTTTCTGTAGGACTCTTGCTCATTCACCACCCCACTTTGATTTCTCTCTGTGTATTTTTCAGTTCTAAATTTTCTCCAATCAATTGGTAATCCTAAAATATTTAATTACAGTTCTTCATTTCAATAATAAATTTTTACCTTTAATTGTGGGTAATATAATTTTAAAAAAGAATGTCTCACACATCGTTAGTCAGCTCATGTAGATCATATAAGCATGAATTTGATGCTCTTTTTCAACTAACCATTGCTCCCCAGCAGCAGGGGAGATGTTGGAACAAATGCCAATTGGAGCTTGTCCCCAGATACACGCAGGGATCAAGGCATCCAACACAACTAGCCTGCTCTCAACATGCTTTCCATAAACAAATCAAACCTTTGCACTGATCATACAGGCACTGGATTCTAATATTCCCTGCTTAAAAGTAGCACTTGTTGATCCAAAGCCCCTTTATGCATGAGATGTGATAGAAGCCATGCACCATGGACACATCAGGACTCTGTTTAAACAGAGTTTAATCAGCATCAACCTCTAGGATACTGAGATGTTATTCTTTATTTTTTACATTTGTAAAAATATAAGTACATGGAATTTTTCGAGCTTACAGTCCTCTTTAAGATACTTTTGACTATGTTTTTATAGTGTCATAATTCTTCACTATTATGTGCATCCCAAGTTTTCTCTCAGAAATATGTTTGTATCTTTTACATTTTTTTTTTTTTTTTTTTTTTTTTTTTTTTTTTTTTTTTTTTTTTTTTTTTTTTTTTTTTTTTTTGTCTTTTCGAGACAGGGTCTCACTGCAGTTCAGGCTGGCCTTAAGCTCACTTTGTAGCTCAGGCTGGTCTCGAACTCACCAACAATCCTCCTGCCTCAGCCTCCGGAGTGCTGGGATTACAGGCATGCACCACCACGCCCAGCTCTTTTACATTTTAATTACTTGGAGTTTATCTTTTTATTTTTTCTTTTATTCTTTCTCTCCTCCTTTTCTTTTTTTTTCTTGATGGAAAACTTGATAACATATTTTTCTAAGCAAACCCTAATATAACTTTCTTAAATTTTGACATAAGATCTTGCTGCCTGGTATCCAGAAAAAAATAATACACTAAAATGAAAGTCAGTAATCAACCTTCTTGTACCCAAGGCATTGATTCATGAAGAGCATCTTTTTGGTGGGGGAGACCGAAATGATTCGGGGATGTATCAAAGGAGAAGGCAGTGTAGTGTGTGCAGCTCATGAGAGGGCTCACTCCTGTGGGAATCCCATGGCACTGCTGATTGGCTAGATGTAGCACTCAGGTGGTAATGGGATGATGGCCAATGGTTCCAAATAGGCGGAGGCCTCACTTGCTGGCCCTCCTGCTGCTCACCTCCTGCTCTGCAGCCTCACTCCTAATGAGAACCGGTTCCAATCAGTGGCCCTGGGTCTGAGTATTCTGGCACCATCAGAAGCATAGCACCTAAGGTGCGGATTTTGTACTCAAGTCATGAAAGTCTTAGCAAGTCAGTTTCTACTGAGAGAATACCGATTGCTTATTTTTTCTTATATTTCTGTTCCTAAACCCTAAAAATAATGTATATGTATTTCTGGCATACTTGAAATAAATTATGTCAAAATATCCACTGTTGTATGGATTAGTCAATATTGATTTTGTCTGAAATCATGTTTATATTTTCTTAAAATGCATGGGTAATGGGAAATAAATCAATACACCCACATTGGAGATTGGCTTGACATAAAAATTCTACACTAAGGCCAGAAAGATAGCTCAGGAGACTAAGTGCCTGCTTAGGCAAGTGCAGGGACTGGGGTTTGATTGCTGGTACCGCAAGCTAGCCCCACCTCCAGCACACTGAGCCAGCCACCAAGACTGGACATGCTGCACCTGTGATCCCAGTGCTAGGAGTTGGGGAGCTGAAAACAGAAAGATCACTATGAGTCTAAGCTGCATAGTGAGACCCTGTACCAAATACATTTAAAAAAAATTCTACCCTTGTCATTGTACATTTTCCTTTCCACATATGGGAAAGGAAAACTTACTCTTTTGCAATGGAAACATGTACAGAAAGCACAGAATGGTGGAAGTAAGAGTAGTCCAAGCAGAAGATACTACTAATGTCCCTCAATAGTTCAGTGAGTAAAAGAGTTGTGATATATTCACCCACTGAACAGAGCATTATAGATCAATGAAAAATAACATCTACAGCCGCATTTGCTAGCACACATAAATATCATAGGCAGAACTGTAGCAAAAAAGCACAATGTAAACAGCACTGCTGTGGTTTCCATCTAAAGCGTCTCCCCAAAGTCTTGTGTTCAAGTCTTGGCCTCCAACTCTTCCATCTTTGAGTCAGAGCATACAGAAAGTGACTGGATCCTGAAGGCTTTGATCACGTCAGCTGACGAAGTCACTGATTCAATTTGGTGGCATTGCTGGGCAATGATGAGAGCAGGAGATGGGGCCCTGTTGGATGTGGTAGGTCACTGGAGGCAGTTCTTTTAAGGTTATAGCTTGTCCCTTGGCCACTCTGGGTCTCTATCTCACTCTTGTTTCCTGGCTGCCATGAGATAAACAAGTCTTCTGTGCCATGTCTTTGTACCATGAAGTTTCTGGTTTGTTTTGTACCTAATATCAATGGACCTAGCTGGTCATAGATTAAAATGTCCAAAATTATAAGTCAAAACAAACTTCTCACCCTTTTAATTTTCCTGGGTATTTTGGTCTCATGTAACAAACACATGATATACCACCTACAGAGGGATCATAACCAGGCAAACTAGCATAGCATCAGAGCTCAGAGCAATGACTGCTTTGGTGAGGAACAAGGCAAACATGCGGGAGACCTTCCAGGGACGTGAGGAGACTTGAATGACCATACGATTTTATTAAACTGGTGATGAGTAACAGCATTTTTCTTTATGGTAACTGATCGAGTGAAACATTTGTGTTTTTCACCTTGTCTGTGTACCTGACAATTTAAAAGTAAAATCATGCAATTGTGTCTCAGCACACAGGAGCACGGAGTCTCAGTTTGTTTTCTGTTACTACTAATTGTTAGGCTGGTTTCTTTATAAATAAGGTTTATTTGGCCCAAGACTCCAGAAACAGAAAGAGCAAAGCAATGTAGGTTGGGGTTCTCACAGGAGTCCTACTGGCCACATCACAACATGAGAAAAAAGGGGGAAAGCTAAGTGCAGAGGATAGCAGGTACAAGAGGTGGACCAGGTTTATAACAAACTGCTCTGAGGAGAACTAGGGCATCTCTGTGAGTGCAGCCTGATTCCTTCCTCAGAGTGGAAGCCAAATCACCTTGCGTTAGGCCTCCAGTGAGAAAACCACCTCCTGGACTCTGGCACATTGGGGACTGGGCTTCCAACAGGAGAATATACGGGGGAAACCATACCCAAGCCACAACAAAGGGGATGCTAGACAAAGAGAGAAGTGGAATCTCAGGAACAGATGATAGGGAGCAAAGGCTTGATTAGAAACAACAAAGATAGCAGCAAGGACACATGAAGACGGATGAGTATGGTGGGACCATTTAGGTCCCAGAGTGTGATTTATGATGTTTTATGGAGCATGTTTTTTCCTGAAATGAGAGACAAGAATGAAAACATAAAAATACTATTTTGTTTTCTTCAAAAACAGAGATCTTAATATATAGGAAGAGCAAATGAAATCAAGTTCTCCAATAAATGGACATTGGTATTCTTCCAAAATTTTTATCAAATGTGTACATGTAAATGTTCTATATATGTGCCCTCTCTATATATTGATTTTGTGACTCATGAAAACTAAGTATAGTGGTGTAGGAGAATGAAACTCCCAACCTGAAAGATAACTGCTCCAAGTTCATTTTCTCTAAAACTAAAAAATGATTTTTAGGAACAATGGAGGTTAAAAGTAAATATATTTATTGGGGGAAAGAAATCTCCTGTCCAAGAGAAGGACACAAGGGAGACCTCAGTGGGTTACCTCTGAATCTGTCTCTTCTAGGGATTTTTACAGAGTAAAACCACATGGTGTGGCAGGCCTAAGGTGGAGAACATGGGAATGTAGTAGGTGGGAATGAGGTGGGACAAAACTATGGCCAACCAATAAGATTGCAAGGAAAATCACCCAGGTAAATTTGACTAAGTCCAGGACCAATAGGGAATCAAGTCATGTAGCAAGCAGGCATGAATACAGAACATGGGCTTTTCCTGTAGGGTACTGGGGCAGTGACTGTTTTAGGGGTCTGCAGGATAAGAAACTTATTTAGAACATCAGTCCCTGATGTCCATCCTTAGGGAAGTATGCGACTGCAGTTTTTGCTCTTTTTTCTTGAGGTCTGGTTCACAGCAGGGGTGTGTGTCACTCCCAAAATTGAAAAGCCATCTTGCCTTCCATCTTGTCTCCTGGAGGGCCTGACCTGTTGGACTGTCTATAATATTTCTATCTAATTCAGCTGCCTTCAACATTAGAACTGCTAATTCACAAAATAAAGTGTATATTATTAAAAGAATCATAAAGTTATATATGAATTACATCATTTTTTTTCAAGCACCTTAGACCACCTACAATGACTTGGATGGCGAGGAAAGTATTTCTGTATTGCTGAGGTGTCCTTGGAAGAGCTGACCATAATGTATCCTCAAAAACAGGCTTTACAGCTAACTGATATTGGCATCTGCGAAAGAAAATGGTGTGTATCTTCAGTATCAATCCATTTCCATTCCAAAAAACTCTTCCACCCTGAGTGTTAACATTCTGGTGGAGAGTTCATGGAGAAGCAGGGACCTACAATTAATCTGTGAAGGAATCATTATGTTGTGAAATGAGCAGCATGAACTATGAACATTCCACAAATAATTTTGACTAAGCATGTGAGTTTTGGTGACAATTTTGTTTCTTAATTTGGATGCAAATTAAAAAGAGTGTAAGTCTCTGTTGATTTGCTGAGAGAACATTTATGTTTTGTGTGTCTTTATATTTCCTATATTAAAAATGGAAATTTGAGACTGGAGAGATTTACAGCTTCTCAAGTTGCAACCTGTATGGAACAATAGTTGAACACATTTAAAATATAGATGCACACAAAAAAACCTGTTATGTAATTTTTCTTAGGAAGGACAACAAGGTAGAGAGATTACCTAGGTAACTGAAGAGCTAAAAGTAGAATAAATAAAGGAACTCTCCCAAGTTAGGATTGCTGTTTATCTAAAACAAACAGATAGTGCACCTGATGGGACCCGCCATATAAATGATATCGCATCCAAGAACATGTGAGAAGCCTAATGTGTCCTCTGAATTGGTTACCAGCTCTGTATCAGCAGACTGAATTATGCATGAAGGTGACAGTAACTGAAATGAAGGTACAGCTTGCTCAAAGAGGGATCCCAGGAAGTTGCAGACAGATAACAGATCTGTTCTTCCTTAAATGATGCCAAAAATAAGCACAATTGCCCTTGAGTTATTAAACTGTAGCATATGAGTTAAAACATTTTATCTAAAAGCCCTGGTTTCAGCTCCAATGTACAAGGAATTTAGAAGTCATTACTATCCTTACTATAGGAGAAAAGAGAGTAAGTTGATAATTAATGACTTCCCTTGGACTCATGGGAGAATGTATATTTTAGTGCAAATGACTGCAATCTGGAGAAGCAGGTATCTTAGTTATTTTTCTTTTGTTGCTGAGACAAAATGCTCAACACCCAAAATTAAAGGGGGAAAGGTTTATTTAGCTCACAGTTTATCCAGGTTTCAGTCCATAATCAGCTGGATCCAAGGTAGGAGGACATGCCAAACAAGGTTTGCAGAGGAGAAACAGTTCATGACAGTGAAAGGTAACAAAGGAAGTAAAAGTGGGCCACAGCTTTCTGTCCCTTATACCTTATCGAAGTTACTTAGAGCAGGCAGCACTCACGCCCTTAATCCTAGGGTTGCAGGCAGCCAAATTAGATAGAAATATTATAGGCAGTCAGACAGGGCCAGGCCCTCAAAAGAGATAACAAAGAAGACGAGTTCTCTTGCAATTATGGAAGGGGTGGATGCTCCTGCCGTGGGCCAGACCTAAAGACCAGAGATCAAACAAGTGCCCACATTCCTGAAGACTGGCATCCAAGACTGATCATCAACCTGAGAGAGACCAAGAATCATTAATCCGACTACGATTGGATGGCTACCTGATAAAGTCCTGTTCTACATTCATGCCCACTTGCTACTTGACTCTCTTCCCCATTTGGTCCTGGACTTAATCAATTTTACCTGAGCAATGGTGCTTGTAATCACATTGATTGATCATAGTTTTGTCCAACTTCCTGTGCACCTAAGCAAGTTCCTATTTTCTGCACCTTAGCCCCACATGGTTTTACACTATAAAATTCACTGGAAGTGACAGCTTCCTGGGGACAACCCGCTCAGGCCCCCCTCCCATCCCTCTCTTGGACAGGAACTTTCTTTCCCTCAATAAATATATTGTGCTCATAACCTCCGTTTGTTCCTAAAATTCATTCTTCAGTTTTAGAGAACACAAACTCTGCGGGTCAGGTCTGGAAATCACTTTCCCTATGTCATTTGATGGTTCCCTGTATCGGAGGTCACGCAACCAGGATCAGGTTTTCTCCCTGTATCACTAGTGCCCTTGATCCTCACAATCAATCCCAGCCTAACAAACTCTAGAGTCAGCCACCTCTCAAAAAGCCTCATCTATGACTGCATGAGGTTTTGAGAGAACATCTAGACACAGACCGTAGCATTACATCCCTGAGCCCCAAAGACTCATGTATATCCTTTCATACGAAATCATTCAGTCCATCGCTAAGAACTGCTAAATTTCTAATAATTTTAGCACTGCTGAAAAGTTTAAGACTCAAGCCTCTGAGATTCAAGACAAACTCTTAGCTGTGAGCCCCTATACAATTCAAAAGAAAGTGAAACACTTCCAACATTCAATGGCAAAAGATAGATAGCACATGAATGCAGAGTCCTAACTCAGGTATGCTGATAAGTTCCTAGAGGCAGAGGGGTGAGAGAAACAACAGCTGCTTCTCGTTCTCATACAGCACTACTGGTAGGACATGAGCGGAAATTTCTCATCATGTAACTTTCCAAATTTGTTGGCCTAGGTAGGGTGTTCTCCAATCTAATTCAATTACAGACCTGACTTCTGGACTTTCAGAAACCCCACAGGGTCAGGGGTTCCCATGACCTCTTTCCAATTTTGATAAGTTAGCAGAATGGCATAGGAATACACTTCGCTTACTTTTTCTGTTTAACTATAAGGCTTATAATTTGGAAAGAACCAAGTAGAAGAGATGGATAATATGTGCTATCTAAAATGGGGCACAAAGTATCTATGACCTTTCTGATGTGCCACCCTACAGCTTCCTGATATGTGTATCTATTCTCAAACCCAGAAGCCCTCTGAATCCCACTGCTTATGAATCTTCTGGAGGTTGTATTATGTGGCATGACTGGGTTAGTCTGGCCATTGGGATTGAATCCAATATTCAGCTTTGGAGTTCAGAGCTGAGGCAAAAGTTCCAATCTCTGATCACACTATTTTTTCCTGGGTCAACCATCCACATCCAGGAACACTGCTCTTTGTTATAGGCTGAGGCATGGTTGAACACATCTCCTGAGTAGCAGAAGACCCTTCTTTCACCTTATCACTAAGAAAATTCCAAGTTTCAGGAGTTCTGTGGGCACTAAGGATGCAGACAAAGTAGGTGTTTCCTATTTTGTCACCACAAAAGGAGTGTGAACTGCTGCAGGGGAAGCTATCTAGAGCCTCAGGCAAACTCCCCTGACTTTTAACCATCAGGATTTCTGCAGGGGTCTCAGAAAGAAGTTCAAATTTCCACTGAGAGCTTTGATTTCTGAGAGTTTAAATGCTCCCCATTGTGAAATATTTTTAGAGTGTTCTACATAAGAAAAACTCATGCTGCACAAAGGGAGACTTTTTTTTAATTAGTTTTATTGAGAAACAAATAACAATTAGACAGTTTCAAAACAGGTTAGTAGGACAGTTACAATAATTAATACATCATATATCGTTGTCTTTGTAGTAGTTATTCATAGTACAAGATGCAGACATGATATCTTCTCCAAACACTATTAGTACAAATCTTTCTTCTCATTGAATTAACAGAAAGCAGTTGTATATCTATCCTAACCATTTTGAATATACAGACCCAAAAGGTCCTTCATTTGTATGCCCTTTTTTTCCTTAGTTTTGTCAGAGAAGGGTATTCCATTCTCATTTAAACATTGTAGGTGCGTGAATTTGGCAAAATATTCCAATATAGTCCCATAGTCCATATTAGTAGTGGGTTATCCGTAGGACTAGTAATACCAGAAGTTGTTGACTTGAGCCTTTCATAGCTCAGCATATTAATATAGCTTTACTTTGTATACCTTGTTATTATACTTTTCTGCTGGATGGTTAAGACCAAGATAAAGCAAGACTTATACAACAAGAAATGTAACTTCTGTAGAATGTGAACTTTTTTAAGAAGCCTTTTTTCCTCCCAGATAAAAGAAGAGCTGCACCCTCTCTTCAGCCCCTTGTAGCCTTCCTATCTCAACTGAAGAGGAAATGCCACCAGGCAAAATACCAAACAGCTCTCCTACAGCAGCCCACTGAAAGACTGGCTGGACTCTGGAGCCTCACAGTACCAGTTTGGAGCATGGCAGATTCCACCCCAGGGCTATCTACAGCAGTGATAGAGACCCAAGTTCTAACAGAAGACAGGTGAGCTCAGCAGCACTTTGTTAGTAACACGCTGATAGGCTGATGGGTGACCACAGGCAAAAGGAGAGACAAAGGCTACTGAAGAGACCTGGTTTCCCTTCGTGTTAACGAACATTAAACTCACAGCATGAATCTAGACTGATGAAAATCAATCTTCACTTAAATGCTTTTTTTCTTCACTTCTGTTATCTGGCAAAACATGACCTTTGTTTTTAATAGCAGTAAAACAATTAGAAAGAATGGCAAAATATAAATGAAAAATAAAAACAAAATTTGAAGAGGCAAAGAAAACAGCAGAACCAGATTACCACAAAAGGAATTTAATCATGGTGACTGTACATAGATTAAGGTGGGGACCTGCCAGATAGCTCAGTTCTTTAAGCGCCTGCTCATGCAAACGCAGTCAGTCGCAGGACACCACACTACGGGGCGCCGAGGCTCCTGCGGGGAACACCCCGCTGTGCCCCGGAATTAAAGGACACCACACTAATCCCCACCTCCACCTGCCTTGCCAGACCAGACACCACACTAATCCCCACCTCCACCTGCCTTGCCAGACCGGCCCTTAAGACAGCCTGAGCCAACAACAAAAAAGTCACTCTCAGCTATATTAAGGTAATGGCAAAAGTACAAAATTCAAAATACATGGCAAAGAGATGGATTTTTTAAATGTGTTTGGTACAGAGTCTGCAGGGTCCACAAGGGTCTCATTACATAATGAGATTCACAGTGAGTCTCCTGTTTTCACCCTTCCAAACAGTGGGGTTATAGGTGGGTACCACCATGCCCAGTCTCAATCACCTTCTAAGCGTACCCCAGAAACAGGGCCAGAACAGCACCCATGGATCAAACTCGGCTGCTGCCTACACAAGAGCTTTAATCTACTGAATTATCTGGTCAGCCCTCGAGATGGAAATTTCAAGAAGTAGTCAAAAGGAAATGCTAGAAGTCAAAGCACTATCAAAGAAGTGAAGAATGGTTTGGATGGGCTTATTAATGGACTGCACCCAGCCAGAGATGAAAGTAAACAAATAAATAAGCCAGTGAGCTCGGACATAAGCCTGACATGCAAACATAAAATGAGAATTTTAAAGAAGATAAGAAATCCAAAAATGATGGACCAATTTAAAGATGTACAGCACACAAGAACTTGGCACATCAGAGGGAGAACATGGCAAGGATACTCATGATGGCTAAAGATTTCCCAAAATTAGGGGCAAATGGGAAACCACAGACCCAAAGGGTGGATCCTGCTTCATAGTCTAAGCTGAAAGGCAAATTCAGCTGTCTCACTGTTTATAAATCTAAAAGATCCCAGCCAGTTTCCTAATCTGAAGCTGTGTCCACTCAAAAAGAGGCACAGGAACACCTTTAGCCTCTCATAGACTTGTTTCTCAAGTGCAAGGTTCTGTAACTTGTCAGTCCCCTTAGAACACTTCTGTCCTCCCTGTAAGGAAGCCCTCAGGATACCACAGGAAGGTACAAGCCTTCTGCCTCACTAAGGAGGCTGCAGTACCACCCTGTCCTCAGGAGGCAGATCCATGCACCATTCTCCCCTAAATTTCAGGAGGCACTTTCTGGTCCTCGGGCTTCTATTGAAGATGCTTTCTTTCCTCCTCCTATATTCATATGTTCAGTTGTTATTTGTCATTGAGTGGGAAAATTCACTTTCAGGGGAAAAGCAGCAGTATCTTTGGACAATTATCCCATAGGAATTTGGAGATAGTTCTCACCTTTTTGCTCTGGCAATAGAAAAATTTAAGAAACCTAATGCTTAGAGACTGATCCAAACTAGAAGATACTCTAGTTTTCAGCCAACTATAAAAACTTTATAAAGTATAACACTGTAAAAATTCATAACTCCCTAACTAAGAAAAAATGCAACATCCACAAAGAAAAGCTCAGTTGTCTTTCCAAAAATTCATTATCTGGGATCTGTCTTAAACCTGGAAAATGATAGCCGTCTGGTGACTAGGTCCAGGCTACCTGTGATTTTGGGTTTCCTGTCACCAAGCAACTTAATTTCTTCCCAGGAGTGACTGGCTTTTATGGCTTCTGGCTACCAAATTTAGACTGATGGCAAAGCTTTTCTGTGAGGCTATAAAACACCCCACGTCTGTGCTCCTATAGTGGTCAAGGTGTCTAAAAAATGTATTTAGGGAAGTAAAGCATGACAATACTCAGGCTGTAGCACTGAGAATACTTGCTTTAAGAAAACCCTTCCATGTGTCAGATAAGTGAGAAATTGCTTTTCAGGATTTGACGAAAGGCTAAGATAAGAACACCACTAAGTGGCTTACTTTGCAAAAACCTTAGATGGAGCGGCTGCTGGATGGCCACCTGCCTGAGAGTAGTAGCGGCTACAGCTGTACTAACAAGGAGCTGCAACATTAACTTTGAGGCAGAGACTAGAAGTCCTGATACCCCATCAGTTCAGCTACTCTGGCAAGGACAGGTTTACCCGTGGGGTTTACCAGATTACTAAGTATCAGACCATGCTCTAAATATCCTAGAGATTATTATTTACTATATAAATATAACACATCTAATCCTGCTTCCTTGATGCCTGCAGGTCCAGATGTGAGCCACTCTGAAAAGGTGACCCCCCCCCTGACCTATGCAAGTGGGCAGGGCATCATCAGAGACCCACCTCTCCATGACCCAGAGGCAGTATGGTTCACAGATCAAAGTATCTTTTTTTCTGATGGACATGAAGTGGCAGAGGATCTAGTTTTCAGTTGACAACAGGTCACTGATGCCAAATCTCTTTCCACAAGAATCTATGCTCAAAAGGTCTAATAGTGCTTCCTGGGACATTGATATCAAGAAAAGCAAAAGTTTAGCTGTCAAGACTGACCATGACTTACCAATTTGGGCCAAGTATAATAGACCATTCAACCCTCTGCCAGCTCTGGCCCAGGAGGAGCAACTCCTGGAGGCCAGTTCCCATAACAACTTGGAGAGCAGGGGCCCCTGCAGAGCAATTCAAGCAAGGACAGAAGGGCCCCTTCTCTGTGATCCTTATAATACCCACTGCGTAAAAGTGGCAGAGACAGATGATTGGATTCATCGTTCTAAAATAAAGCCAATCCCACCTGAACTAACTGAAGAAAAACACCAACCAAAAGGTAAAGTTACTCCTCTGAACCTCTGGGAGACTTGAGATTTCTCATCAAAATGCACAACTCTAGCGCTGCCGCAGATAAGTGACCCAGGTCTTGCTTCATCCATGGCTTTCAGACTCTTGGTAATTTTATAGATCATTCATCTCTGATATGCATTCTTCCTTACGTGAAGCATGCAGATCTTACCTGTTCCTCATATTTGAACTCACTCAGTTTCAAAGGCCTATTTGCAGCAGTGCCTTTTACTCCATATATCACATCCACCTATCAAGAAAAGTTAACATGTGCAAAAAAGAAAAGCAGCACAATTGGAGAGATAGAACAAACATTAAACTAGATGCAGATAGGGCAGGAATAGTATCTAACAGAATCTTAATATAAAAATAAAAATAATTTATATGCTAAAGATGTTAATGGATTGTGTTGACAGCACCCAGTACAGGTGAAATATAAGCAAAGAGATGAAAAGACACAAAATATATATAACAAAAGTCTAAGATAGCAGGAGTAAATCCAAATGTATCAGCAGTAGCAGAAGCAAGCAGATTAAACAATCAAATTGTAGAGCAATGATTGCTACAGACAAAAATCAAGATAAAGCTATATTTTATGTTTAAGAAACACACTGAATTAAAAGATAAACAGAAAGTAAAAGGATGAAAAAATATACATCTACTTCTCTGTATCTTTGGGTGTCAACTGTGTCAATGTTACAGTAAAATAAAAAAAAATAATCTTGTTATATAATGCAAGTTAAAATATAGTATATTTGCATAGAATTTTCATAATATCAGCTATTGTGGATAACCTACAGATTTTTTTTAATGCATTCGGTGTAGAATCTACAGGGTCCACAGGGTCTCACTACACAAACTGCACTCGTAGTGGTTCTCCTGTGTTCAGCCTCCCAGTGCTGGGACCGCAGGTACATACCACCACACCCAGTCTGTTCCCTGCTCAGTGTGCCCCACAGGCTGGGCTGGCTCAGCACACTGGGGACTGAACTCTAGGCGCTGTGCTCTGCCTACGCAGGTGCTTTTTCCTCTGAGCTCTCAGGCCAGCCCCTGCACCTACAAAGTTTTTAAAAGTCTGTCCTTAATAAAGCTGGAGGGGTTATCCTAACATCAACTATAATAGATCTTAAAGTAAAAAAAATAGTAGGAGTATTTTATAATGAATAAATGACCAAACCAGGACTTCAGTATATTTAAAATCTGTCCTCTAGAAACAGTAGAACAAAATTAAAAATAAAGAGCAGTGAGAAATCTGAATATGTGGAATTGAAATACACTCCTAAGTGTCAAATGGCTAGTGGAAAAATCCATGAGAAAATTAAAGAATACTGAGAAATAAAGTAGCCATGAAACAACAATAACATACATTTGAAGTATTTCAGTGCCAATTTTGCTGCCAAGAATAATTGTACTACAGATTTCTGCTGGCCTCCTGAAAGGAACAGTTAATGCTTAATTTTTTGGTCTTCTTTTTTTCATTTTTCTTCCTCTTTCCTTAATTTCTTACAACTTTTTTCCAATTTTCCATGCGTATAAATCTGGTAATCTGAACAACTACACCACTACACAATAAACAAATACTGTTGAATTCATATCATTTTGTTTAATGAAATTCTGTACCATTTATAACTTTATAATTACTATTTTATATTCTCTTTATTTATTATTTTTATCTGGGTTTTTTTGGCAATACCAGGGACCCTTCACTTGCCAGGCAGGCACTTATTCTACTGAGCTATCTTCCTGGCCCCTGTATTCTCTTTAAAAACAAAAAAATTTAAAAATAGTAAAAATTTTAGATCACTAATTTAATGTACCTTTAGGCACTGCAAAAAGAAAAGCAGACAAGCTGAAGAAAGTGGTAAACAAATAATTAAATCATGGTAAAAATTGATGAAACAATACGAATGAAGAAAATTAATGCAAGAAAATATTCCACATTTATATCAACACATAATTAATTGTAATATTAATAAATATAACAAATTCATCAAAATTGATAACCAACTACACTATGAAGAAAGAGTATTTAAATAAGTAGAATTTAGATGATTAACATTAGTATAGTCCTAATAGAAGTAAAAAGAAGTATGAAAGTCCCCTGGAAAATTTAAATGCAAAAAATTTAGGTAAATAAATTAGAAATAGCTTTAATATAAGAAAGAAATAAACTACCCAAAATTGACTTGAAGGAGAACACCTCTGAGTCGACCCATACCAAGTTAGCTAATTGAGACAGTAGAAATAATAATCATAATTCAGAAAGAAAACTGCCTGTACATTCCCTTACTCTCGAATTTACCAAAAACTATTTAAAGTCAATACCATTTTTAAAAGCTCAAAGCTACAAAAGGAACACTATTCAGCTCACTCTATGACCTGAGTATTATTCTCATACAAAACCAAAGTGAAATAAATAAAATTTAATAAATCGATCCAATGATATGGATATAAAAATACCAAACAATAGTAGCAAATACAAACCAGAAAAATTTTAAAAATCTTACATAATGTACTCAATTAATTTGTAATATCCAAATTTCAATGTTATAATCCATATTAATAAATAAAATGATGTCACTAGACACAGGAACAAGTATTTAACAAAACCCAAAATTCTTTCACAGTAAAAACACTCAAAAGTGGAAGTTCACTTTTGAATGATTGCTGACCATAGTCACTCTTCTTTCTTTTTTTTTTTATTTATGTATTTGGTACAGGGTCTCACCATGCAGCGCAGACTCATAGCGGTCCTGTTTTCAGCCTCCCCAGCGCTGGGGTTGCAGGTGTGTGCCACCACGCCTGGACCAGATCACTGGCTCAGCATGCCCGGGGGGAGGGGCCTGGGCAGCCTGTGGGACCCTGATTGAACTCTGGTCCCTGCACTTGCATGCGCTCAGTCTGCTGAGCTATCTTGCCCACCCCTATATCCCTTTTCTCATTCCAGGGACAGGAAGCACCACACCCACAGGTTAAATGAGGAAGGACAAGTTGATTTTGGCTCACAGTTTGTAAAGGTTTCAGTCCATACTCAGCAGCTCCATAGCAGGATGGCATGGCAGAGGCCATGCAGGGTAGAAATGCTCAGGCATGACATCCAGGAGGCAGAGTGCAAGGGCAATCCGAAAGAGAGATGCAACGTAAGTGCCCATATCTGGCCTTCAGTGACTTGCTTCATTTGTCCAGAACCTGCTTCTAACCAGAAAGTCAGGCCAGGAAGATGGCTCAGTAGAATAAGCACTTGCCTGGCAAGTGCAAGGGCCTGAGTTCAATCCCCAGTTCCGCCAAGGAAAGAAAGAAAGAAGGAAAAAAACAAAGTCAGCCATGATACTGCTGTAGTCCAGTCACCTTGCAGAAACCCTGTAGGTGAGCGCACACTGCTTTGGGGAGCCCAGGAGGCATGTACAATGATAGTAATCTAAACAAGCAACCGCAGCTATCATAATGCTTACTGGAAAATGAATGGATGCATTTTTCCCTTAAAAACAAGATGCACATTTTAATTTCTGTTTAATATGATAGCAGAAGTTCTGGCACAGCATGTGGTGCCCTGCGTTTTACTAAGCTTACCTAAGCAGGCGCTTTAGACCACTAAGCTTCTACAGCAGAAGGTCTAGCCAGGGAAATTACTAAAAAGCCAACTCTACATATCAATAAGAAGTCATCCAGATTATGGTAAAAGGGAGAAAATTGTCTCTTTGAAGTAGATAAAATAAATATGATATACAAAAATCTTAAAGAATTCACCAAGAAACTATTACAAAAAGCTCAGGTGTGAAAATCAATTGAATTTCTACACAACAACAAGGAGTAATCTGAAAATAAAGAACCTAGTTCAATGTACTGCAGGCTTAAATGTTAGAACTTAATTTAACAAAAGAAAGGCAAATCCTGTATTCTGAAACATTACTGAAATAAATTAAAATTTAGATAAATAAATGTTTTTATTCTTAGATCCTATAATTGCCTATGTAGGCAACCCCTCCAGGATCTCCTATTGGTCTAAGAAGTTAGTATTTGTAATCCCAAAGATAAGTTATTGGAATCCCACCAACAGTTAATTCCAATCTACCACTCCCAGTGCAATCCATGGTGAAAGTAAAGACATAAAAACATATTTATAACTATTGGGGAACTAAGGGGCCCTGGGTCCAGCCATGAAGATGGTTTCTGGAACAAAGAGGCTGATCCAGAGCCTCATTTGGTTTTATTCAGTGAAGGAGTGTCTTGAGAAGGAATGACCCAGAATTGTGGGAAGTAGGTGAGTACTGTGAGCTGAGCTAGGTGCTTGGCCTACATTTACCTCTGCCATATGCAGAGAGGATATGCACAGAAAGTAATCTGTTTTATGCTATTTAGATAGTATCTAATGTTTTTGGGGTCTGGTGTTTTGGTTCGGATGTAATCTTTCAAGACCAAGGAAATCATGCCCTCTGTCTTGAGGCTCGATCTCAGATGGCAGCACAGAGCACTGGCTCTTTGTCCTGTCTGAGCTTGGCTCACATTAAGGAGCAGCAGATGTAGGTTACCAGGGAAACAGGCATGCCACCTTCAAAGATTATCACCAGCACTTCAGCTAGACCAATATACATTGCTTAAGGCCAATTGAAAGGATAAACAGCACACCTAGCCAGCTCTACATATCAATATGAGGAAATAGAGTTAGACTCAGTCAAGAATGGAGACAATTGCTCTTCTTTCAAGAAGAGTTGCTCAAGTGGTCCTCAAGTCTGTATAAAGAAATAGACAACAAAATTTCTGGAACTAAATTTTATCACTTTTGTGATAAAATTTGTATATTATAAAAAAAAATATACAAATGCAACTGTTTTTTTCTAACCTATGATTAACAGGAATTGGAAATTTTAAAAATATCAATCATTATATCACTAAAATAATACAATACATCAGTACATGGCAATTTATAGAAATATAACACAAAATTCAAAACCAGCCCAAAGAAATGGAGAAAGATTTAAAATTCATTGATCAGGATACTCAACATATTAATCTTCTATAAACTGAATAAATTTCAACCCAACTTCTAGCAAGCCACTGAGTACACATTAAAAATAAGTATCTAAAATTATAACAAAAGTCAATGATTCTAGAGTAGCTGAAACATTGATAAAAGCTTTTAGAACTCATGTATCCAAAATTAAGACTTCAAGGCTGGCCAAGTAGCTCAGTAGATTAGAGCACCTGCTTAGGCAGATGCAGCGTGTGGGATTCGATCCCCAGCATACCGTGCAGGCCCTACCCTCAGGGAGCGCTGAGACTGTGATTCAGGCTGGGTGTGGTGGTGTGTGTGCCTGCAATCCCAGCTCTTGGGAGGCTGAACACAGGCAGATCACTACGAGTCTGATCTGTGTAGTGAGATCTTGCAGATCCTTACTAAAATACCAAAAAAAAAAAAAAAAAAAAAGTAAGAACTAATAAAATGACAACACTCTGTGGAGTATGGCATTGATGAAAAGAAAGATGTACAGGTCAGAGGAAGGGAGCTGAGTACCAAAGCAGACCCAGATAAGCACAGTGCAGTACACTGGCCTTTGAAAAATTAACAAACAATCCAATGGACAGTCTTTTTGAAAAATGGTGCCAGAACTATTAGACAGCCAATTACAAAGAATAAAACAAAAAACAAGTGCTATTAGGCACAACCTACAATTTACAACTTTCATACCACTAAGTAAAATGGATGATAAGACTCAATGTCAACTTAAAGGAATTTTCAGATAGCAAATAAAATATTTCTGAACCCTTGGGCTTGATGATCAGGTTTTGGATGCAACACCAAAACCACAGACCATGAAAGAAAAAAGAAAGATAGGTTAAACATTACTAAAATTAGAAACTTCTCAGCAAAAACATATTGGTAAGAGAAGGAAATTGTAAGCTACGGACAAGAAGAAAATATTCAGAAAATACATGTGTGATAAAAGACTAATATCTGAGAAACCGCAGATAAGTCTTAAAACTCACCATATAAAAGTAAAAATGTCTCATTTAACAGGGTTAAATATATCTAAATGCTCATCAGCCTAAGCGATGCAAAATGGCTTTTGAAAACAGAGTTGCCAGCCCGTCCTTGTAGAACACAATTGAGTACCACTGTATCCATATTAGAATTGCAACAGCCTAAAAGTTGGCCATGTGAAGCACTGGTGAGAATTCAATCACAAGAAATCATACGAATGCAAAATGATATAGCCACTTTTATAAATTTTATTTTATTGTTTTTTGAGAATGAGTCTCTTGCTGTAGTACAGGCTGGCCTTGAACTCACAATGGAGCCCAGCTTGACTTCAAATTTATACAGATCCATCTGTCTCAGACTCAAGGGCCAGGATTACAGGTAACCTGTAATCAGGTTACCTGTAAGAGCACACCTGCTCATATTAGATGGCTTTATTTCTCTGGAAAAACTAAATGTTTTAAACAGCAGGACATTGAAAGATTTTATTCCTGGAGTTGGCTTGTGGAACACTCAGCTTCAACTTCTGACCACTTGTAGCAAATTTATGGAAGTGCAATGATATGGAAGTTTAAACTTTTAGTTTTGATGCTTAGGATTCAAGCCTTGGTTTTACTTTATTTTTTTCTATTTTTATTTTTGTTTTTAGTTTTAGCTTTTTAATTTTTGTTTTATTGAACTACAAATATCAATGAGACAGTTTTAAGAAAACTTGACAAGATGGATTTGATAAATTAATACATTGCAAACTGTTTTCATAATGTTTTGGTACCATAGAAGGTGCATACATGATATTATATTTACAGACATTATTACACCATATGTCTCTTATCAGTAAATAAAGAGAGTGTAGCTGTTTGAGTATCTTATTTTTTATACCGGAATTACATCAAAGATTCAATAATTAATACTTTCTAACTTGTTATTTTCCTAGTGCTTGTCCATAGTACTAGAAGCTGATATAATATCCTGTCCAACCACCATTAGTGCAAATCTGCCTCTCATAGAATTATGTAGAAGCATGGCGTTATCTATCCCAACTGTACTGTCCACACACACACACATCATGATTCGTCCTTTCTATACCTCTTCCTTTGTCGACATCTGTCAAAGATGGGCATTCCATTGTCATTCAAATAATTTAGGTGCCAGAACTCTACCACATAATCCAAAAGAGTCCAGCATTCCGCAACAATGGTGAGTTATCTAAAGAAGTTGTCGACCATAGCCATTTACAGCTCAATTTAATATTATGGCCCCGCGATGTATACTTCATTTTTATACTTTTCTACTGGATGGTTAAGACCTAAATAGAGCAAGACTTATATACCAACACATGTACTTTATGTTTCTTATGAGGTCAGTGAAGTCCCCTCAGCGTTTATCTTGTAATCCTGTACCTTATTCTGTAGATCCTTTGTCTATGTCATCCATATGGATGAGTCACTGCCAATGCTTGACCAGTTTGCTCTCTGTGAGAGCCTGAGAAAAAGTTTTCGCTCCAAGTGACTGTCCCCAGGCTCACTGTAGAACATCAATCTCTTTCCTCTGTGGTGCCATAATCTCCTTGTTCAGAAAATTTGGAGCTTAACTGAGTTTCATGATGTTGCAGTACAGGTTCTCCTATGTCCTGAGTCTTTGCTGACCTTGAAAGGCTAGGGCCAAAATGTTGCCTGTCCTTGTGGCTCTTCTACTTCTCCAACTTTGACCTGTGAACTTAGGTTCTTAACCATCCAGAAAAGAAGCTGATTAGTATCCTGTAACATATTCCATTTACTTTGGCTTATCTGACTCAATTGATTTTAGTTGTTGATGTACGTTTCCTTTTGTATTTCTGCTTTTCACTTGTTATACTAGGGAGACTATACGATATTTACACATGTGTGTTTGGTTTATTTTACTTATGAGTATATGTTCAAGTGGCATCCACTTCAGTATAAATTGTTCAAGTTTATCATTCTTAATACCTGAGTAATACTCCACTATATAGAAATACCACATCTTTTTCAACCATTGATCATGTGATGGACATCTTGGTTGTTTCCAAGATTTTGCTATCACACATTATGCTGCTATAAACATAGGTACACATATATCACTATGATACAATGTTTTCAGTTCCTTTGGGAAAATTCCCAGTAGGAGGATAGCCGGCTTGAATAAGATTTCTAGTCATACTCTTTTGAGGAGTCTCCACACTGACATCCACAATGGTTGTACCAGTCTACATTCCCACCAGCACTGGAGAAGCGTTCCCTTTTCTCCACAACCTCTCCAACATTTGTTGTTGGTTGATTTCCTTATGATAGCCATTCTTTCTGGAGTAAGATGGTATCTCAGTGTTGTTTTTATTTGCATTTCACTGGATGACTAGCTATGCGGAGCATTTTTTCATATATTTATTCGCTTCTTTAATTTCGTCCTCTGAGAAGTGTGTATTCATCTCAGGTGCCCATTTCTGAAGTGAGTAGTTAAATTTGAGGGCCCTGTTATATCTTAGTTCTTTATATATTCTAGACAGCAGAATGCTTATTAGTTAGGATTTTTTCAAAATTTGTGGGTTGTCTTTTTACTCTGTTGATAATTTCTTTTGACATGCAGAAGCTTCTTAAGAAGAGTTGATCCCAGCTATTGATTCTTTCAAGTGCTTCCCGTATGAATATATGTTTGTTCACGAACTCTTTACCTACCCCTATATCTTCAAGAGTTCCTCCTACTTTCTCTTCCAGGAGATTGAGTGTTTCTGTTTTAATGTTTAAATCTTTAATCCATTTTAACTTTAACTTAGTGCATGGTGATAGAGCTGAGTCAAGTTTTAGTTTTTGGCATGTAGAAAGCCATGTTTTCCAGCACCATTTGTTAAAGAGGCTATTTTTCTTCCAGTGAGCTTGTTTAGCCCCTTTGTTGAAGATCAGATGGCTGAGTGTGATTGTAGATGTCTCTATATCTTCTAAACTACTCCACTGATCCTCAGGTCTATTTTGTTGTCAATACCATGTTGATTTTATTTCTGGTTTCTTTTATCATTTATTTCCAGTTTCATTGCACTGTGGTCAGATAGTATGCATGGGACAATTTCTATTTTCTTGCATATACTTAGGCATGACCTCTGGACTGGTATGTGGTCTATTTTGGAAAATGACCCGTGTGCATTTGAAAAAAATGTGTATTCAGCTGTGGTTTGGTGGAACACTCTGTATATGTCCACCAGGTCCATTTGTTCCAAGCTCTGGTTCAGTTCTGCTACTTCCTTGCTAATTTTTTGTCTGGTTGACCTATCTTTTTGAGATAAGGGTGTGTTAAGATCTCCTGTTAAGATTGTGTTCTTAGACATTAAGGTTTTCATGTCCCTTAAGATTTGTCTTACGTAGTTGGGTGCTCCTGTGTTTGGTGCATAAATATTTATGAGTGTTACTTCTTGCTCTTGAATTTTTCCCCTGACCAATATATAGTGGCCTTCTTTGTGTCCTTTGATCATTCTTGGTATGAAGTTGAGACTGTCTGGAACAGAATTGTACTCCCACTTTTTTCTGAGGTGCTGGGGCATGTAGTATTGTTTTCCATCCTTTGACTTTGAGCCTATGAAGGTCCTATTGAGTTAAGTGTGTTTCTTGTATACAGCGCATTGTTGGATTTTGTTTCCTAATCCCTTGTGCCAGTCTATTTCTCTTAATTGGAGAATTGAGTCAGTTTACATTGATGGTTATAATTGAAATGTGCTGACTTATGTTTGCCATGATATTTACCTGATGTTGTTTACTTCTTGTCACCTATGTTTAATTGTCTGTCCTGTTTAGTGGGTTCCTTCCATTCTCATTCATGGAGTTCTGGTCATTGTGGTCTCTCTCTAGAACATCTTTAAGCACCCTGTGAAGGAATGGCTTTGTCATTATGAAATTCTTTAGTTGTTCTTTGTTGTGGAAGTATTTCACTTTTCTATCAAACTTGAAAGAGAGTTTTGCAGGGTATAATAGTCTGGGTTGGAATTTGTTTTTGTGTAGGACTTGAAGAACTCTGCTCCACGCTATCCTTTCCTTCATTGTTTGTGTAGAGAAGTCGGCTGTAATTCTGATGGGTTTTCCTTTGAATGTGAGCTCCTTCTTCTCTCTAGCAGCTTTCAGTATATTATTTTTGTGTTGAATTTCCTGGATTTTAACTATTATATGTCTCAGTGTGTTTATACTTGGGTTGAAGTTATTTGGTGTTCTGTATACTTCGGTGACCTGAATGTTGGATTGTTTCCTCATATTTGGGAAGTTTTCTGCGATTATTTCTCCCCAAATTCTTTTTATGTCATTTGTATTGACTCCTTCATTCTCTTTGATGCCAAGTATTCTCACATTGTTCATCCTGTCATCTTATTGCAGGTGATGGATTATTTTTTCCTGCATTCTCATTGTTTTTAAGAGATCCTTTCTCACTTTTTCACTTGCTGCTCTGGCATCTTCAAGATTTGAAACTCTGTCTTCGCTTTCACTCAAACATTTTTGTAGACTCGTGATTGATATTTTTAGTTCTTCTATATCTCTTTGACTGTGTTTCATGTGTTCTATTTCTTTTCTGTATTGCTCATTCAAGGAATCCATCATATTTCTGATCTCAATTTTTTTATCCATGTCCTCTTTAGAGGTAATTATTAATTCTTTTTCTGCAGTGTTTCTTCCAAGTTGGGTTTCCTCTGAATATTTCTGGACTTGTTTCTGTATTTCAGATGCTATGATTTCAAAAAATTCTTTTTTTTCAAAGAATTCTTTTTTGATTTCAGAACTTATTTCTGCTATGAGTTCCTCATGATCTTTCTGCTGTTGTTTCTTTGCTTCAGATGCTATTAATTCATATGTATCAGCTGGAATAGTGCTCTCTGCACTTGTTCTGGGTGAGCATAGTTTTTCCACACAATGTTTCTGGAGTTCATTCTTTATTTCAGATACTATGTATTCAGATATTTCTTTTTTAATTTGGGGAAGTACTTCTCGTTTTATTTCCGCTATAGCTTTCTGCTATTGTTCCTTTACTGCTGTATCTGTTAATTCATTCATTTCAGCTGAGCTAGTGTCCTCTGCCGTTACTGGTGGACTCAAGGTCTGGGACTGCAATTTTTCCCCTTGTGTTTGTCATTTTGTATAGCACTGACCTTTGACCTTTGTGTAGAGCTTTGGTGTAGCTATAACCTTAGCTTGTGATGAGATTCGGATGCCAGTCTATTAAGTTTGAGATTATCCAGGTATGCCTATCCTGTATCTAGCTGTTGTGTTCAGTTCCTTTTTTGCTGTAGCTCCTTTGGTTCCTCTCTGTTGGTTCCCTGTTCAGGCAAGCATGAACCAAACTGGGATGCAGAGCAAGTAATGAAAATTCCCTGTCTTAGCTGGGTTTGGGGCGAGGATCCAGAAAATTGCCAGGGTCAGCCCTCCTGTGTCAGGCAGGTGGCTCTCTAGGTGGGCAGGCCTGGGCGTTGGTGGGTCTTCTGGGCTCACAAAAGGATAGTGGATGATCTTATTCACCAAGTAGGCTGTACTAGGTCAGCCAGCCTGTGCTGGGTCCGGGTCTACAGGCCAGAACCCAAGAAGGCTGGGAAAGGTCCCTCTGGTGCAGCAGGCCTGGCGCTCTCACTCACAGGCCAGATTGCGCTGGGTTTCGGGCCGTGGCATGGGACCAGGGATTGCTGAGGAAAGTCCCTCCGGTGTGGCAGGCTTGGAGTTCTCACTCTAGGCCACCTGCACTGTGTTTGGGGCTGTGGGGTGGGATCGGCAATCGCCTGGAAATGTTTCTCTGGTGTGGTGGGCATGGAGCTCTCACTGGGCCACGGGGGACGGGGGGGCAGGGAATACCTGGGAAATGTCTCTCTGGTACAGTGGGCCTGGAGTTCTACACTCACTGAACTTTGATGCCCAGGGAGTAGGGGAAATTCCCACTCGTTCAGTGGGCTTTCGGGCAGGGGATCCGAGGTGGTGCTGGTGAGTGGGTCCTGATGTTTCAGGCCGGTCACTGGCTTGGAGGGCTTGGGGGCAGGGATCCAGTAGCGCGCATGGCAAGAAGCCAAAGGCTCTCCCTCAGACTCACCACACACTCACTGATCTGGGAAGCCTGGTGAGTCATGCAAATTCCCACTCACTGGGAGAGCTTGGGGCAGGATCCAGGAGGCCGTTGGAGTCAGCTGCTGTCTCATGCTGGTCTCTGGCTGGGTGCATGGGCAAGATCAAGTAGGCTGCTGGAATGGGCCGCACTGTCTGGGGAGGTCTCTGGGGCTGGGCGGGCGTGGGCAGGATTGTGGCAGATGGCAGAGTTGGCCACGCTCTCTCAGGCGGTCTCTGGGGCTCATTATAGCCACTTTGGAACACAGTTTGTTCATTTCTTCTAAAACTAAATGTTGCCTTAGCATATGGTGCAGCAATCATGTTCCTAAATATTTACCCACTTAAAATTGTATTTGATGTCCATATAAAAAGCTTACTATGAATATGTACACAACTTTATTCATAATCAGCAAAACCTGGAAAAAACTGAGATATTCTTCAGTAAGTATATGTATAAACAACCTGTGATGCATTCATGCAACAGAATATCATTTAGTCATAACAATAAATGAGCTAGTAACACAGAAATGCGTGAATAAATCTTAAGTATATACTTCTAAGCACAGGAAAGCAATCTAAAACAGCTAGATTCTGTAGAAGTCCTACAATCCCCATGATATTTTATGAAAGGCAAATGACTGCCACAAAGAGAATATAAAACGATGCAAGTTTCGGTGAGAGAGTTGAACAAGTAAAGCAAATGGGAATTTTAGGACAATGATCCTATCTGTATGATACTCCAGTGATGGATAAAAGCCAGCTTGTTTTCTTCAAAACCAATAGATGGTTATAGCAAAAGTGTTACACTTAATATAAATAAATAAATATATATAAATGTATATATATATATATATATATATATATATATATATATATATACATTTATAAAAATATTTTAAAATGTAAGTGGATTCCAGGATGAAATGTGGTCTGTAGCAAGGGATCCAACAAAGTCTTACTGATGTATAGAACACTCTCACTACAGAAAATGGGAGGGAACGTGCTGGCATCAGGATTTCCTTGAAAGTCCAAAGACTTTACACCTCTGGCAAAAAGATTATACTGAAACACTGTGAGAGATAAAATTGTCTACCGCAGAGGATAACAACTGTGATGACATTATGCAAATGCATACTGAAACTGAATAAACAGCTAGTGGTGGCTGGTAGGAGTTCTCTCATTGTTGGGGTGGAAGGTTACAAATAAGCAAGGTGACAAAGCTAGAGTGATCCACACAACAATGGATTTTATCTGCAGACTTTAGCAGGAACATATGCCTACCTTAATGTACAGATACAGTGAGTTATTTATAGGAATATATAAAGACCCACACAATTATGTACTTTATGTATAGATCTATAAATATCTATTTAAATCTCTAATAAATAAAGAACCTATACTGGGTTCTTTATTCATATATATATATATATATATATATATATATATATATATATATATATATATATATATATATTTCTTTGAGCTATTGCTTGAAAGAATTTAGATAAAACAGCACACAGTATCAAAAAGTCTACCTGCACCAAGACCTTGATCATGTTCCATAGAGCTTCGAAAGGAAAGCAGATCCTTAGAAGAATTCCTGATACTAGAGACTGAGATAGAGAGAGAGAGAGAGAGAGGGTGGGAGGAGGGAGAGCTAGTGCAAGTGGAGGGAGGGGGAGGGGGAAATGGGGAGACGGAGGGAACACAATATTCCCTGGCACAAGCCCTTCTTACAATAGCATTAATTTATCTATAAGGGTGGGGTCAGAGAGATAGCTCACTGGAATAAGCACCTGCCTGGCAAGAGCAAGGTCCTGAGTTTGATCCCCAGTACCAAAAATAATTATCTATAAGGAAAGCCCTTAATAACTTAAACACCCTCAGCTGAGCCCCACCTCTCAGTATTCTATATTAGATTTCTAACATACATTGTAGAAGGAACAAAAATATTGTAACTATACCAAGTAATAGATATGCAATCTAAAGCTACATCATCTATAAATGCAAAAATAATAGTAATCATAAGGAACTGCTCAAGAAGGCATATATGGGTGCACGCACCCACATATGCACACACACACACACACACACACTGATGGGAACCTACTGTGAAAGGGCCGCAAAAGCTAACTCCTAGAGCTCTCCATGAGCATGCTGAAATAATTTGCTTCTTTTTCTTTTTCTTTTCCTTTTTATTTCTTTTTGGTGGAACCAGGGATTGATCAGGCCCCTGTGCTTGCCAGACTAGCACTTATTCTTCTCAGCACTTATTCCTCTCAGCCATCTCCCCAGCCCCTAAAAAGTTTGTTTCTTTTCTTTTCTGAAATAATTTGAACAATATAAATAAAATATCATTGGCTATTAACCCAAAGTATACAATAAATAACTGTGGGTCTATGTTCATATTTTTTAAATGATGGAGACATAATGAATAGGGAAATGAGACAATTCTCTATATAATTTTCCCAGTCACTTATGGAAAAGCCCACTGTCATGGAGAAAGAACTTGGTTTTGCCTGCCGCACAGTGTGAGTTGCTATCAAAGACTACGAGGCAGAAAGCATTACAAACAATAACTTACCAGTGGAGGAACTTGATCATCACTACCTTAACCAGGCAATCGAGGTGAAAATCAACCCTGGAGAGTTGTATAGCTAGGAGGAACTCTTGATAGGATGGCATGTAAATGGTTTTACTTCTTTAATCTCTTTCCCCAAAGTATATCATCCAGGATAATCAGACCAACGGTAATTGAGTCACTACCTCCAAAGTACCTGAGTGTATCATGACTATTCACAACTGTCAAGGTCACCAGAAATAAGGCAAGAACGAGAAACCACTACAACCTGGAGAGCCCCAGGAGCCAGGAACGTGACAGGGAGCATTTGTGGGGTCTTGATAAGGCTGTCAAGTGCAAACCGAGAAATGTGAACATAACGTAGACTCCAGTTAATGACGCACCAGTATAGCTTGAGTCATCCTAATAAGCAGGCCACACTCATGCAATAGGTGAAGAGTAGAGAACAGCAGACGCTAGCTGCAGGTCGGTTTGCTTACTGTCTTCATGACACCTGTTCCAAAAACGAAATATGTTTTGTAAGGAAAATTCAGAATGTAGAACACAAGAAAAAAAAAAAAAAAAAAAACAGAAAGAAAGATTTATACTTTTGCTGTTGAAATTTAACTTGAAAGGATTTTGTTTTTGACAGACCACAAGGGAGTGTTTTCTAGTGAGTGTTTTGTGAAATAACCTTACCCCTCCTTTTAATTATTCATAGACCCTGCCCATCACTAGACTTTCAGAGTCTCTTTGTCCTCACAGTAGTGTGAAAAATCAGTGACACTGATCTATTAAGCATTCTCCCACAATACTGGCCGCAGTTTAAATGGGTCAGAAGGTTTGAATTCATGTAAGGTAAATAATGTCCTCTTGCAATCTTTTTGTATAGCAAAAGTTTGTTTACTCTATTCTCAGTCATATTTACTCTGTCCTTCACAATGGAGGGTGCATTCTCCTTGAACGAGAAAGATAACTGGGCTGGAGCAGGGGGAGTGGCCGTTGGCGCCAGCGCCCCGAGGGTGGTGCTGAGCGGCGGCTGGGTGCACACCTGCGGCGCCCCGGGACCCCCTGGAGCGCCACCCTAGCGCGCCCCCCCCAGCCCAGGGCTCCGGGCCTGGCTGCCGGGGTCGGGGAGCCCAGCTGAGCCCGGGGCTCCAGGCCAAGCTAGGGAGGTAAGGGAAGCGGCATCCCGGGGCAGCCTCTCAGGTGCAGAGGTGGGACTCGGGTCCCAGGCGGGGGACGGGAGGAGTCAGGATCGTCCCTTTCTCTAATCCCGCTGTTTGGGGTTGGGGGCGCGGGTTAGGGTGCCCTCAGAGCCACCGAAACCTAAGTCAAGAGACTCTGTTCCCCCGCAAGAGTAGTCAAAAGTGACGCCGAGTTTTCCAACTCCAGGTGCAAACGCCTGACAGAGCCCACTCTACAGGCTCTTAAGGTTTATGTTTTAAAATGAGGATACTTCTTGATTTTTTGAAATTTATTTTTAAAGAGGTGAGTGCTGTTATTTTTGTTCCTACTTGGGTAAGCCTCCGTTTCAAGTGATGCAGCAACTGGTTGAGCTGGAATTTCAGGGAGGTCCAAGTGCTTGCCTCTATGCAGACTGCCCCATCTGTGGAATTAAGTTGTGTGGTCTGATCCTAGGGAAAAGGGTCAGGGAGGTGGTTCAGTGAATAAGCAGTTAATTCCCTGGCAAGTGCAAGGGCCTGAGTTCAATCCAGGGGTCCACAAAAAAAAAAAAAAAATCCTTGGAATCCTTAAGTGTGATAAAACTTAATACAGTTGGAATTGCAACAGAGGTTTTCAATTTACTAAATAAAATTAAGTATAGCAAGGGTCTTTTTAAAATATTTAACAAATTGCCTTTTATTAATGTTCTTGAAAACCTCGGATAATTTTTTTTTTCTTTTCTCTGTGGGATTTTTGTTTTCTCATTCTTTGATAAGCAATTTTTCATTGTCTAAACTACGTTACTTATTTCTCCTTTTGTATAAAATACATTTTTATGCATGAAAAAGCTAGTTTTGTTGCAGACTTTAATGTTGAATTTATTTCCTTAAACATACTTAGAAATAATTCTGCATGTATGTGCATGTATATGTATGCCCTTATGTGTAAAGGTATGTATTTTGAAACATTAAATGACCTTGGACATAGTGACCCGGAAATGTTTGGATGTGTCTGTTACCCTCCTGTATTTGGCACTGCCCATCTGGCACCTCAGAATTTGATCCAGCTAGAGAAATCCCACTGCCCTATCATCTTGTCATCACAGCTACCGTCCCTTATTGTGATAGTGGGAGGTAATTTCTATAGGGAAATCATTTCGCATCTCACCTGGCACATTGCTTGGCAAGATAAGGATCACACTCAGGTACATTAGACCAATAATGCAAATGTTTATGGCTTTGTGCTCTCTGTCTCTCAGTGCATCTGACAGGCTAGCCAGCATTATAAAAGACTCGTATTACTGAGTCATGGTAAAATCTAGGTTCTGGTCTTGGGGAGGCTCCACCCACCCTGAGGGCTCCGGAGTACATGACTTTGGGGTCCCAGGGTCTACTGTCTGGGGGCAAGCTCCTGTGATACTGAAGTCCATGCTGGCTGTAACCTACTGGGACAAGAAACGCCTGAACCCCACATGCAGCCCAGGTTTAAAGGCTCTGAGAGGAAGCAAGTGAGTGATGGAGCAGCACAGTGGGAGATGAGCCCTAAGGGGGCAGCCTAGGAATGAGCCCTTTGAGAGCATAACTGAGGAAAAAGAGGCTCAGGTCTGTGCATGGGGAATGTGACTGAGTGCAAGCCTCTCAGCGAAGATGGAGACTTGCCACTGAGAAGTGCGTCCTGTTGGAACTTCCCCATCAATCCTAGGAACTGATGGCCTGCCCATCCCCTCATTAGGAAAGAAAAGACCCCATGGGGCCCCATTCCTGAAGCAAGGCCTGCACTAGGGTTTAGGGGACAATAATTCCTGGAATCAGTGTATTAAGAAAGTTACACTAACTATGGAGAAAACAAAGGGGAAGAGACCAGCGACAAAGAAGATGGATTTGAGGTGGAACCTCCTGAGAAAGAAAAAGGACAGTGGACAAAAAATAGTAGAGCTCAGGACTGGGGAGATAGCTCAGCAGTCTAAGCATCTACCCAGCAAGCACAAGGACCTGGGTTTGATCCTCGGTGTTGAATGTTGTGTTAGCTCCAGAACCCTGGATGCACTGTGCCAGCTACTGAAACCAGGGTTGGTGGCACACACTTGTAATCCCTAGGCCGGGGAGGCTGAGACAGGGTGATCAATCTGAGTCTGAGCTGCATAGTGAGACTCTACCAAATAAATAAATAGAAGATGTAAAAAATGGAGCCAAAAACCAATGTTCAAAGTGAAAACTGTGAGTGCTTTTCATCCAGTGCAAGTTTCCACCATCTTACATATAGCTGGATCTCTTCAAAGGGGATTTCTTACTCTGACAGTTCTGGACAGCCCTAGTATAGAAGTCCAGAAGAGATAGCAGCACAGTGGAGCCGAGCCGCACAGCTCCTGCCAGCTATGGAGATGAGACACCCCGAGAACTCCACACAACCCCAGAAGCATGCAGATCAAACTGTAAGCACCTCGTGGCAGGGCAAGAGGGTCCTGCTGAAAGCGAAACCCAGGGGTTTTTATTACATCAAGATCCAGAAAATACATCCAAATGGTGATGCTGATAACACCTTCATAAGTCACTGGAACAGCTGACAGCACAAGCCTGGGGTCCAGCACCTCAGCTAAAACCTGCTATGTACTCACTGCAGGAGCTCTTTCTCTACACCTGGATGAGCTTCAAATTTCTCATTTTGCAAATGCAGATACTACTTGCATCTCATGTTATATAAGAATTACAGAAAGTGGTTGGAACAAGAGGCAGAGCCAGGCAATTAGATGTTCAATGAATGGTAATTAATCATTTCAATAGAGCTATTAATATAACAATGCAAATCGAGCATTTCTAAAATCAAAATAGTTCAAAATCTGCAACTTTCTGACCACCCCATGATGCCACAAGGGTCAAATTCCACTTCTAATTTTACATGTTGTGTTTCAGTCAAAATACAGTTCCAGTAAAAATATTGCAACATAGACTTACCATCAGGCTACAGGTGAGGTGCAGGCTACATATACATGAATATTGTGTTTACTCTCAGCCACCATCTCTAGATTATCTCCTATATAAATAAGTATTCCAAAACTTAGAAACCTATGAAAGATAAAACACTGTTCCACCATTTGAGAAAACGGACACCTCCCTGTGCTAGAAGGAGCGCTCCTAGCTATGTTCTATTGCTCACTTTTGTCTGCTGTCCTCAAGGCATTCAAGAAGAATTTCGTCTCTCAGTCATACTGCCCTAAAGGGTAAAAAGCATCAGAGCACAGGACACTAGAAGTCAAGGTCACCAAGTTTTAGCCACCAAAGAACACACACACACACACACACACACACACACACACACACACACACACAGTGATAATCTGGAATTAAGGGAGAGATGAGAATTAACTCAAGGAAAGCTAGGCTTGGGCAGGAGGAAAAATAGCCTAAACAAAATACATACTAAAATAGAAAACCCAGAATCTTTCTCACTGAAAAATCTTTTCCCAGAATTTATCCCTTTGCTCTTCATCCCCAGATCTGAATTTTCCATCATGGTCCGATTGCCATTTTATTACAGTTCTGACACCAAGATATGGGGTCATTTATGGAGCTGCAAGAACAAAGCCCAAAATGACTAGAAGAAATTAATTGCTCATTTTGATTTAGCCTTCACTTCTGCTCAGTAATGGCTTCAGAGCCCATCCTATTGACCCTCTCTGTGTTTGCTCCCATCAGAATCAATACAGTATGCGATGTCATAAATTTGCTGGGCTGGCTTTCAGTTCACTGCTGGACCAAACAATCCATTGAACTAGGAGACAATGAAGTCATGGGTGAGGCAGCCTAACTTAATCAACACTCATTTCAATGGGATTTGGCTTTAAAGAAAATGGCAAATAATCAGTCTTACAGCCAGTGGGGTCTGGGCAGTTATTAATAGCCTTGGAAACTCAAAATCTTGCCTGGAGCATTATAGGCAAGGAGAACTAGCTGCATAGTACCAGGATCTATAATGTTTACTTATGGCAAAACTAGGCAAATATTAATAATTTATGTGAGTTGTACGTATGTCCCTCATAGAGATGGGTCCTATTCAATTGCAAAAAATGATTTATACATAAGGGACATACATGTTCCCTCCCTGCTAAATGTTTGTTTCTCCTGTGTGAGGAACTTAAAGTATATGCAATGAACAAAATAAAGGAGCCATATCAGGAAGTAAGAAGAGCTTTTTCAAATGGGAGGGGAAGAAGGGATGGAGCAGGAAGAAAGGAAGAAAGGGAAAAGGAATCCTGAAATAAAGAGTTGGAGGAAAAAATAGAAATGGAGATTTCGCAAATGAGAAGGAGAAGAAGAGTTGGAGGGAGAGGAGGGAAAACAGACAAAAAAAAGAAATGAGATATATTGTGTGTATGTTTTTGTTCTTTTCTTTATTATATAATTGTTCAAATGCATTTCATCTGGGCATATTTTAGATGAATAACATTTTCATTATAAAGACAGAGTATTTGTAAAATTTGGAGAATAAGAAAGCTGAACTACTTAACCTACACCGACTTAGGAAATAGGATATGTTTGTATCTTGACACTTCCACACCTGGGACTGTGTGGCCTTCATAGAATGTCCATCCTTCATTCTCAAATATAATGACAAACCTTGTTTTGTTTGTAATTCATCTCATATTTTATCATTTTTGGATATGGCCACAAGTGGTGTATGTTACTTCGTGGGTGGAACATATAGCTCAGGAGGCATCAGTGTCTGCCTGGCAAACTCAAGGTCCTAAGGTTGATTCCTGGCACCACCCTCACCAAAAAAACTTACTTTGTGGGGGAGTTTTAGTGATTTGTGAAGAGGATCAATTTTGTCTTCTGTCTTTCCCTACTTTTATTTTAAATCATTATTATTACACTGGGATGTATGCAATTGTGACACCCTGACACTTACTGGTTTGCATTATTCGAATAAACTGTATTTGCCATTTTTCACTATTGATGTCTGCCCTATCTGTATTGTCCAGCTTTTCCCCTGCAGGAAGAAATACTTCATCAAAGAAAAAAGCTTGAATTTGTCCCGTGGCTTCGGAGATGTCAATCTATGGTCACCTGGTTTCAGGAACAAACATCATGAAAGGGCATGAGGAGAAACACTGTTCACTTCACTGCAACAAGGCCGCAGAAAGGGTCAGGAAGAGCCTAAAACACAGGTAAGAGAGTCTGGAGACTGGATCCAGCCCTCAAAACACATGCGAGGTGGCCTGTTTCCTTCACTGGGGCCTCGTCTCCTGAAAACCCAGTCAGCTCTGAATAACTAGATTTGTTAAGGAGGTTAGCATTCTCAGGACACATTGGGACAACATCTAGATCATAGCCATAATAGCACCCTATTTCCTTTCATCTTTACAAGTTAGAAGTTTATTTTATTAAAAGCTGCCATAAAATGATTCCTGTGAATGTCTTAGTCCACACCTATAAGAGTGTGAATGAATCCATTTTTTGTTATGTACATGTACCATCTCCACACAAGGAAGATAAATATTAGTGAAAATATACATGAATAAAGAAGATAAATGATATTCTGCATGAAAAAGATTGTGAAGTTTCTGACTCTTAAAATTCACTGAGTATGATGTACGATATAGCAGCAATGTACTCCCTACAAATTTACAATCTTCTTAACAAGTGATATAATCATAAATTATGTTCTCATCAAACATGAAAAAATTCTTAGTTACATTTTTTTGGCCGAACCGGGGATTGAACTCAGGCCCTTCTATCTGCCAGAGAAGTACTTATTCCACTGAGCCATCTCCCTGGCCCCTGCTTGGTTACATTTTGCCCTTTTGCATTTTGATACATCTGTTAGACATACAATTACATCTCAATCAGATTTTGGTTAATTTCTTAAGGTCTTAATAAAAACTAAAGAGACTGAGCATATGTTCATTCACTGGTGGGGTATTTGCATGTCCTCAATGCAATTTCTCTTCACATGTGACACCCATACTTTTACCATATTGTTTCTCATTGATTACTAGATATTTCTAAAAGCTCTAGAAATGCATTGCACAATAATGGAGAATACCTAATGACATTGAATTCTACCATTAAGATGGTTTGAGATGATACATTAAGGACCTTCCTCAGTCCTCACCATACAGGGTTGGAGCATATGCTGCTGCAAGTGAAAACTTACAAGAACATATGTGGAGTCTGAGTGCTCTCCAGGACACAGGAAATCTGTGGTTCCACCTTTGGATCCAACATGTGCAGGTGCAGAACTTTCCTGGAGCCATTTAAGAACTTTGGTGGGACTCTGTCCGGGTGATTACTGGGAGCTTTCGAAAATGCCAAAATGCAAGAGCAAAGACAGGCTCAATACTCTAGCCCACCGAGAACAAATCCAGGAGACAAAGACATAAAAGAACTTGGAAATCACACACCTGAAGTCTCTGAAATAGTAGCAACTGAAGTAAAGAAACACGTTCTTCAGGCTATAGAAGTAAGATGAGCAATAATCTCTCAAGGCCAAAAAGAAACTATAATCATGAAAACATTGCTCACACAGCTAAAGAAGACAGAAAAATAGAGGAGAACAGAAAAATGAGGGAAACACTGAACAAACATTACAGGAAAGAATTAGAGTGCATAAAACAGATTCAAACAGATATCTAGGAAATTAAAACTGCATTGAAAGCTGGTAAAACTGCTTGAATGAAACTGATAGACATTCAGACCTCAAAGACAGTGTTGCAGCTAATGAATATGAAATAAAACGATCTCTTAAAACTAACAAGGAACCAGGAAATTACAGTTCAGCAACTACAACATAATGCAAATATATATGTGTGTGTGTGTGTGTGTGTGTGTGTGTGTGTGTGTGTGTGTGTGTGTGTG